>APFE030248157.1:189174-252226 GCA_000404065.3 Pinus taeda
ACCCTTCCATATATCATCCATACAGTGATTTTTCATTTCCATTCATTCGCCAAGTCATATGTCATTCACTATGTCAATTTCCGCAGCTGAATTCTGATTCTGTAGCGATTGCTGATTTCGCAGCTAATCCTCTATTACTCTGCATGACAAAGAAGAGATTAGCCAAATAATAATAGAAACAAGATGCAAGTATGGAAGAGGAAGATCTTTGAAGACATCAACACCTAAAAGTACCTATAGAGGCAACCAATTAAAAGTTAGCAAAATGAAAGAGGTATGATTCCAAGGTATGAACAAAACCATTTTCAAATAGCATTTCAAACACATAATTTGTATAGTTTGTAAATCACAAGCTCCATAATGTGTAATGATTTGACTTGATGGTTACCTTAACTCCACCATATCCTTCGCATCAATACTAATGGTCTCATAATCCACTCCTGAGTTTAAATCATACTTAGTCATACATCCTCATTACACTCGTTAAAATGGCTAATCATGTAGATGTGAGTTGATTGAATATGACTCTCTTCCATTGACGTTCCACCTCGCAGCCTTTTTATGAACCCAATAACGTCCACTCCGCAGCCTTTTATGAACTTAAACTCTTTTCAGTTTCACAAGTTTCATGAGTGACACTATGCCTCCACACTTTCACACTGGGTTTTATATCCTTGTTTCATTGTTTGTTTACACAGACTTCTGTTCCGTGAACCCACTCTCATTTCATGCTCAATATTCTTCCCATTTCATAATCACTGGTTTTCTCCATGGCCCTCTTCTATTTTTCCACTCACATAACCATTCTGCTCCCGTAAAACTATCACTTACAGAGGTGTCTTCACAGTGAGAAAGAGGAATGGGTCTTATAGTGAGAACAGAACCCGAGGGAGCTAAATTCATGGAGGGATACCAGCAGCTTAAGAGCACATTGAAGAAAGCAAGATGGTTACAGTTCATTAAGAAGTTCAAGGGGCATAATAAGGAGGTTACAAAAACGTTTACAAGATCTTTCAATGGTGTAGAAGTTGAAATTGGGGACGTTAAAATTCCAGTGACAAAGTCATCAATTGCAGCAGCCACAGAGCTTCCACAAGAAGGGGAGAGATGGTTTAAGAACAAGGACTTTGATGAAAATGTCTGGAGGGTCGTTCTTCGTAATCCAGGTATGGACATATCAATCTTTAAACAAGGAATTCTTGTTTCAGCCTTAAAAGATAAATGGACTAGCCTGTTGTTGATCATTCAGAAATTCATTACATGCGAGGGCAAGTATGGCTCCATGTACATGTATCATATCAGATTATTAATGAATTTCTTGGAGAATGAAACTATAAACCTCCATTATTTCTTGTTGAGTAGTTTGAGAAAAATGTCTACTACTGTGCAAAAGAATATAGATGACGTGAAACCTCATCTCTACCATCATGGCCTTATTAAAATCATGGTTGAGAATCATTTGAAAGAGAGGAAAGATACATGGGAAAAATTCCTAGTTAGGAATTTCTTCCAAGACCCTCCTGAAGTGCCTGAGGGGAGTTCAGCAAAGAAAAGTAGGAGGAAAAGAACAACTTTAACAATTCAAAACACTCCTACTAGTATGACCAAGAAAAACAGTGAAGAAGAATTGCCTTCTAAAACATTGATTGAGATTAGGAAACAAGTAAAACAGAAAGGAAAGAGGAATATTGAAGACATTTACTAGACTCCTGAGCCTTTTTCAAAAGAAGAGCAAGTGCTTTCTGAAAGATTAAGTCATCTTAAAGAATAGTCAACTAAGGCAAAACAAAAAGGAAAAGAGAAATAGAGCATAGAAAAGGGAGACACAAGCTCACAAGGTCTAAGAAGAAGCTCTAGATTAAAGGGAAAATTGAAGAAAATGCAAATCAAAGGAGATCACTTCATAGACTTGGGAGGTGAAACTCCAAATCAGTCACCAGAAAATGATCCACCTGATCAAAGTCCACAGTATTCTCCTTCTCCTCAGTTAGATTTTGAAAATAGTCCAAGGAAGACAACTCCAGAAATTGATCAAACTCAGCAACAGATGTATGATTTCATTGAATCATTGGAACAACAGAAAATTACAACAAAGCAAGGAACTTAATCTAATCAGCCATGTACAACACAAGAAACCTTGATTCAGTCATTGAAGCAAGAAATTTCTGAGTTGGAAGTCCTAAACAAGCATATCCAAAAGAAGAATGAAACAATAAAAGAGCAAAACAAATTGGACAAAATTATCCATGACAATACCATGCTGCATTTAATATTATGGCACAAGAAAAATAGAAAACTGAAGAAGAAGAAGAATAGGAGGTTGAGTAGAGCCCTCATCAATCTCAAGTATAGATGTCTTATGATGAAGCCCAAGATGACAATGACAGCAATAAAGAGGAAGAAAAGGTTGGATATCTTAGCAGAAGTTTCAGAGCAGATGAATTGAAGCGATAGTTACAATTTTGGTTGGATGAGGACTTGCAACATCTTCACAGTCGAGGTATGTTGAGCCCCAAAACAACCTCTCTTCCAAGCATTTTCTTAAACCTTTTCTCTTTTATTTTCCCATGTCAGTGCCTCCTAAGCTATCAAAAGTTGTTACATGTTGATTTCAGGAGTATATTTGAGTTATTTTCAAATTATATCATTGTGTGTGCTATTTGATCTAGGTTTTGTTTATTAGCTAAGGAATGTAGCCACTTTCCGCAACTAACTCGCAATTCCACAACTGTTTTCATTGTTGTGTAGGTTACAGGTGTCGGAATGAGAAATGAGATACATGGACAACTCAGGAATGATCCACACATGGATGAAGTCCTATTTGCTTAGCCAAATTCATAAGGAAAGGTACCAGTCAAAGGGTGGTCAACAGAGAGTTCTACATCAATTAGGACTCTGTTCCTACACGTAAAACAAGCCTGAAGCCTTTCCTAAACTCGTGGATCCATTTTTTTCCACCTGCAGGCCATCTCCATAACGCAATCCAACATCCACCTCGCATAGATTTATTGCTCATCACAACTGAGAGGCCAAATCCTCGGATTTTGACCTATTCACGTGTCTATTGCTGAAGAAATTTCTTTGAGATACAATTATCCATTTTCTCTATAAATATAAGTGTTTGCAACACAGATAGTTAGTTCTTGATACTGTTGATATAGTGTTATTTTGTTGTTGTGTAACTGAGAGACATATTCCTCTATTTCATAATACAAAACTCTGTTTTTTTCACATGGTTGTTTAAGCGTGGTTTGAAGTGACAACGTGTTAGTCCAAAGCTATGCAGAGGGCCCCTGCGTAACTGAGGTCCCTTCTTTTGTTTTGTATAGCTTTTCATGTATATTTTCTTTAATTTGAGTTGTACATTTCCCAATTTTTTATTATGGTTTTAATCGTTCTAATCCTGTACATATTTTTGTAGCTTGTTATGTTCTCTACTAACACTGATCAGTGCACTTTAGAATAGCTCTTTAAGTCTGGTTATGCTCGAGCTTCTTAATGTAGTTTTTGCATCAAGTGGTGATTTGAGACTTGCTTCCTCTGCTGAACTTTAGTTTTCAATTCCAGTTGTTTATGCTTTTATTTAGTGAGATTTGTTTACTGCTTAAGATAGTTTAGACATTAGTTCTTCATGTTATATGATTATATCTCTAGATCCTTTAGCTTAACCCCCATTTTAGAAGTTAATTGGCAAGCTATTGTGATTATAGGTGAAGTAATTGATTTTTCTTTCATTAGTATGCAATTAGATAGTTTAGATGTCAGTTCTTTCATGCTATATGATGATATTTCCGGAGCCTTTAGCTTAACCCCGTTTTAGATGTTAATTGACGAAATATTGTGATTATAGATGAAGTAATTGACTTTGCTTTCATTAGTGTGCAATTTAGATGTCATTATTTTCATGACATATGATGATATTTCCGAAGTCTTTAGCTTAACCCCATTTTAGAAGTTAATTGACGAAATATTGTGATTATGGGTGAAATCATTGACTAGTTTCCAATTTCTTTACTTTTTGGTTTTGAGTGCAGTAGTTTATTAGATTTCAATTCTGCAAATAGGATGGACAACAGAGATAGTAACCTCATTTTCAGTACTTCATTTTTAGTGATTTATGTAGCTGCATGTTTACACTCTCGTTCAAGTTCTGATTTTGTAGACAACATGTTTTGAGATATTTTAAGTTCTAAGTTTGGAAATTATCATAATAAGCTTAAACCTTGTCTTCAATTCTACATCCACACTTGATATTTTAAAGTATTCCTAAAACTTTATACTAGGATTTCCATTTGCATTAAAACACTTTAGGAGACCAACAAGAACAAAACCCCGAAACAAGATAAAATTAAAAACAGTGAGGTAAGAAAAGGGTTGTCTAGCACATACAGTGCACTACACTTCATCAATTTACGACTCTCGGATTGATAACTTATGTAGCAATTTAGGACACACTAAATTGACTAAACACCTGCATACATGATTTTATTATGAATTGGACTCTTGTGATTGGAGTGATAAACAAGTTGTTGTTGCAGAATCAGATTAGTTGCAGAACAAGATCAGTTGCAGAACGAAATCAGCTGCAGAACATGAAACAGAGAGTAAAATATGGCTTATGAATGAATGAAATGGAAATGCTTGTGTAAGTGAAAATAAGACAAGATGATAAATGAAAATGGAGATGAAAGAAATATTGGGAAAGAGAAAATTTATTGGTGAAACATGGCAATGGAAAGAAGTGAAACTGTAAAAGAAAAATAGAGTAAAGTGAGATGAGATAATGAAATTTTCAGAATGCAGAGTGACTGTGGCTTTTTGTAACCACTTTTTACAGAACGGAAATGGAAAATATAGGGTGTCAAAAACTTCTGATTTTCACCCTGTATTTTCTGTATAAGCATGCCAATCAATGACTGGTTTTCAACCTTATACAATTTTATTTATTTAATTTATTTTTAATTTATTTTATTTTTATATAGGAAAAATAAAGACTAAGTTGGTGGAGAAGAAGGATTCTTCTTCACTAACTTCATTTCAGAATTGTTCTGGAAGATCTTGATGAACTCCTCCATCGAAATTGGTTTTTGATATATTTTCAATCTATGATGATTCACAAGAAGAGGAGTTTGACTTTCATCTATTGTTCTGATCCTCACTACTCCATTACTAAGGACTTTTTCAATATCATATGCCCCAAGCCAATGAGTTTGAAACTTTCCTTGAAAATCTTTAAACTTTGAATCAAATAACAATGCCCAATCTCCCTCTTGAAACCTCTTGTCCTTGATGTATTTATCATGCCATTTAGCCCTCTACTGTTAGACTATACTAGTCCTTTGAATTGCCTCTTGTCTGATTTCATCAAGTTCATTTAATTGCTCCAGTCTATGCTTTTGAGCCTCTGATAAATCCAAACCCAATTGGACTACCATCTTGAAAGTTATGATTTTGAACTCTGTAGGGAACATGACTTGTTTCCCATAAAAAAGTTCATAGGGTGTATGTCTCGTTGTGTTCCTCAATGTAGTTCTATAGGCCCATAAGGCTTTAGGAAGCCTTTCTTCCCAATCTCTTCTATGTAGATGTATAGTCTTGGTGTGGATTCCTTCAATCACTTTATTTGTAGACTCCAGTTGACCCTTTTCTTGTTTTTGAGTAGATTTCCTATGCTTGATCTTGTATTCCTCCACAAGCCTTTCCACCATGTTTGATGTGAATTGAGATCACTGATCTGTCACAATTTCTCTTGGAACACCAAAATGAGTAAAGATGTCCTCAAAAAGAAAAATAACTACAAATTTTTCGTTAGTAAAAGGTAATGCTTTGGCTTCTATCCATTTAGTGACATAATCAGTGCATACCAATATATACTTTTTCTGCTTAGATGGAGGACTAATTGGTCCAATAAAGTCTAAAGCCTACTTTTCAAAAGGTTAGATAAGTACCAGAGTTTGTAATGGCATTTCATTTAAAGGAGCAGGTTTCCCTACCCTTTGGCAGCTATCACAACTCCTGACATATTCTTTAGCATCTTTGAAGATGGATGGCCAAGAATATCCTAAAGAAAGGATTTTATAGGTTGTCCTCTTATCAACAAAGTGTCCACCACACTACTCATCATGACATGCTTTGAGAATCTCAGGCATTTCATCTTCCCTGACACACCTTCTGATCATAAGATCTGGGCTTGCTTTATACAATTCGTTAGTGATCCATGAATATCTTGCACTTTCTTGAATAATCTTTCTTTTCTCTCTAGGAAACCAATGTGAAGGTAACTTCCCTGTAACCAAGTAATTAGCAACATCTAAAAACCAAGGAGTTTAAGTAGTTACTGCAAAAACATATTCATCAGGAAACTTATCTTCAATCAGACAATCTTATTTGATATTTTGAATCTTAGACAAGAACTCAGCAATTGTGTTTTTTTTTCCAGGTTTATCTAGCACAGTAATGTTGAATTATTGTAAAAGTAAAATCCATATTGTAACTTTGCCATTAGTAATAGGTTTATTCATCAAATATCTAATTGCAGAGTGATCTGTATGAACAAAGGTTTCATAGCCTGTTATATAGTGTCTGAACTTGCTAATTGCATGAACAACAGCTAAAAATTCCTTTTCAATCACAGTATAATTCAACTCAATGGGAATCAAATTCTTACTTGTATAGTAAATGGAATAAGGAATCAAACCTTTTTGTCCCAATACATCTCCCAGAGCTGTATTTGAAGCATCTGTGGAAATATGGAAAGGAAGTTTCCAATTTGGACCTCTTAAAATAGGTGCTTCAGAAATTTTTGCTTTCAAGGTTTCAAATGCTAGTTGGCAATCAGGATTCCAACTGAATTCAAAATCTTTTGTAAGCAATTTAAAGAGTGGAGATGCTATTTTAGTGAAGTTTTCTATAAATCTTCTATAGTTTCCTGTAAATCCTATAAAACTTCTAACATCCTTTTGGCAATTTGGAATTGATAATTTAGAGATGACTTCACCTTTAGATTTATCAAATTTAATCCCATCTCCCGAAATGTGATGTCCTAAAACAATACCTTCTGTAAACATCATAAAACATTTTTCATGGCTTAGTGAAAGGTTTGTTTCTTTACATCTTTTAAGAACTTTTTCCAAATTTTCCAAAGCTTCCTCAAATGTGTTTCCATAGACTGTAAAATCATCCATATATACCTCTACACAATCATGTGTTAGATTAGAAAAAATTCCTGGTACTGCTCTTTGGAATATTGCAAGTGCATTACATAATCCTAAAGAAAGTACTCGGTAGGCAAAAGTTCCCCATGGACAAGTAAATGAGGTTTTATCCTGATCCTCAGGTGCTACCTGAATTTGATTATAACCACTAAAACCATCCAAGAATGAGAAATACTTCTTACCTGCTAATGTATCTAACACTTGATCTATAAAAGGAAAACGAAAATGATCTTTAAGGGTTGCTTTATTCAATTCTCGGTAATCAATGCACACCCTCCATTTCCATTCTTTTTAGGCACAATTACCAAAGGAGAAACCGATTGGCTATCTGAAATTGGGTAAATGAAGTTTATATTTAGTAATTTTTGGAGCTCTTCTTTTACAATCTCCCTAAGATTTGGATTCATCCTTCTTTGAGGTTGTCTGATCGGTCTACTTTTTTGCTCAATATAGATATGATGGATACAAGTCTTAGGATCAATGCCTTTCATGTCGGTGTATTCCCATGCAAATGCAGCAAAATGTTTTTGTAATGTTTTGGTTAGCTCTTCTTGTTGTAGTTTCTCCAATTTTTTGTTTATGTTCAATGTCCTACCTGGAAAAATTTCAATTGTAGAGCTACCAAACTCTTCTATAGAATAGAGAGACATCTGCCTAGATGACAAGCATTCAACATTAGCTTTTTCTTGAAATTGTGCATGATCATATTCTGAAGATGTTTCAAAATTTTCCAATGTATTCAAAATTTGACTATCTTCACTAATTTCTTATATAGTAAAGAGAGGTTGAATATCATCTTCATCATCAACCCATTCCTTGTCATCTATTTCTATGATTGCTTTTGCTGGAGGATACAGAGTAAATTTCTTTGTTGAATTACCATCAGAAATATACATGTCACCATATCTGCAACTAATAAAAACATCAGCTGTGGCCAGCCAAGGTCTTCCTAGTATGAGTGGGTGTCCTCCTAGATTATTCTTGGGAGTTAAGATCATGAAATCAATAGGATATTCCTAAGAATCTAAGGAGATTGAAATATCTTCTAGCACACCATCTGGTTTGATTACGGATCTATCTGCAGGTTGTAGTAAGGTAGGTGTGTTAAGAAGATTAGGAAGTTTAAGCTGCTCCATAGTTTGTCTACTCATGATGTTTATTGTTGCCCCTAAGTCAATCAATGTATTTGGAATTTCAATTCCATTTATATGTGTCTTGACAATTGGACTTCCTGGATCCACATATTTTTGTATGGTAATTTTTCCCATCGTTATATCTGCTATCTTTCCTACCGGGTGAATTCTTTTTGTTTCTTTTGATTTTCTTCCTCGTCTTTTGATGCTCAACTCCTTTATTGTTTTGGCTAGAATGAGAATTTCTCTAATGGCTTGTGCAAAGGAATTTTGATACGAACATTCTTCAATTCATCTAGGAAATCATAGTCGGGCAACAAGATCTGTTTTTCTATCCCTCTATCAATTTGTAATCTCTCAGGAAAAGGACGTGTAGAAGTAGATGTTGGTTTCTCAATGATAGGAGTTGTGTTCACTGATTCTTTTTGTTTTTGTTTTTCAATGTTTTGGTTTTGAAGAGATGTTTCCTCTAAACTTTTATTGACTTTTAGAGAATCTTCCTCAGAAATATCTTGTTCTTGAATAACTACAGAAGGTCTTTCCTTTTCTAATATCCTACCAGATCTTAGTTGGACATCATTAAGATCTAGATGAGTAATCATGTAAGTTGGAAATTGTTGTCCTTCTACCATGTAAGCATTTTGAGAGTTTTTATTGTTGGGGTTTGGTAATGGTTGGGCAGGTAGCTGATTTGGTTTCTACTAGAATGGAAGCAAGAGTTGAGGATTTTGACTTTGTTGTGGACGTTGTTGTGGAAATGACAATGAAAGTTGAGGGTTATGATTTTGAAGTTATGGTTACTGGTTTTGTTGATGATTATGTGGGGGAGGATAATTCTAATAGGATGGAGGACATTGATAATACTGAGAAAATCTCCCATAGGGATTTTGTACTCCTTGTGCCCACGGTTGAGATTGAAATTGAGATTGAGGTTGAGGCCGAGGTTGAGGCCAAGGTTGCTGCCAAGGATTCCGATTTGGTGGGGGCTAAAGATACATTGGATTGTTAAATCCCTGATTTTGTGGCCCCTCCCAAGGTATTCTTGCAACAAAACAAAGAGGTCTGCAAAATTTGGGACTGTTTCCTCTTGAAATACAACCTTAAGACCTGGGATTGAGGGACAACCCTTGGCCTCATGACTTTCTGAACAAATCATACAAGTTTCTACAATTTTTGCATCTAAAAGGCATTCCCTTAGAGCATGTTTTTTTCTGCATTTTGGACAAAATATGGCTAGAGCACCAACCTCTGTTTTTTGCTTGTTTTAAATTTTAAGGGTGTCTAGTTGCTCACTAAGGCTCCTTAGAATGTCAGTTTTAAATTCATCAAGCATATTACCAATTTCTGCCCTAGTTACAGAACCAGTTACAGATTTGTTTGCTCTAACAATAGAAGGATTTCTTGGCCCTTTCCCTATTTTAGATTTCCCTCTTGAGAGATGAACACACAGTTCTCCTATATCACTTAATGGAAGTTGAGAGATATCTCCCTTCCCCATCATGTTAAGGATATCTATCTAGTCATCTCTAATGGCCTTTAACAAAAGAGATTTCAAGCTTTCTTCATATAAATCATTCATTTTTGTTCTTTTCAAATTATAGTTAAACCTCTCAATCAAATCTTCTAAGTTTTCTTCCTCTTTTTGCATGATTTTGAACACCCCATCTTTATGCTTGGTAGGTATGAAATAATCCAAGTACCTATCCAGAAACGTTTTTTTCATGTCATTCCAAGTTCTAATGGACTGAGTAACTAACCCCATAAAACATTTCAAAGCAGCTCCTTTTAGTGTTGAAGGAAACAATTTGAGTTTTTGAGAATCCTCTAGATAGTCATAGGTTCTGCATAAGACTTCAAACTCAATTAAGAATGTTTCAGGATCCTCACTTCTCAACCCATGGAAGTTAGGGAGGACAGAAGGTGAGATGTTTTTCATTGTGGAATTTGTTTCCTCATCCACTATAGGGAATCTAAAAGAATTATCTACTTCCCTATTTCCTCTGCCTCCTCCATTGTTTCCTCTACCTCCTCCATCATTTCCTCTACCTCTCCCTATACCCCCTCCTCCAAACAGTGAGAATTCTCCATCTTGTTCTTCTTCTACCATTATAGTTTCTTCAGAGTCAGTATAAGGTTCAATCTGCAAGGTTTCTTCATCCTCTACTGGTTATTCTATTAATGGAATATGAGAGAGAGGTTCTACTTCTTCTTCCTCACAAGGTTTTATGTGCTCTCCTGTGGAGATGAAAAAGGCTCTTCCTACTGTTGGAGATTCAAAATTTTTCTCTCCTAAGATTGCTTTGGTAGATAAGGTAGGATATTTTTTTGATTGGATTTTTGCCTTTGGAATTTCAGAAGTACTAGGGCTGGGAGTATGAGTTTGGGATGGAGGTGTGCCTTTTCTTGTTCTTGGTGGAGGAATTGAAATTCTACCCCTAGCTATAAATCTACCCCTAGAGTCTCTTTCTCTATGCATGTTATTTTTTTTTTTGAATGTAAGAGATAAGGCTACCTGGTTACACTTCCCCGGCAACAATGCCAAAATGTTTGGTCAATTTAGTATCCTAAATTGCTCTACATAAATTATCAATCCGGGTATCATAAACTAATGAAGTCTAGTACACTATTTGTGCTAGATCACCCTTCTTACTTCATTGTTTTTGTGTTTTATGTTGTTTTGGGGGGTTTTGGTCCTTTAATCCCTAATGATTTACAATGTAACTAACAAAATCTTAAATCTAACTTCTGTAAAGACTGCTAAGAACCTAAAGAAATGAAAATTAAAAGAGCTTAGGTAATATTTGGAAGCAAAGTTTTAATCAAGAAATGAAAACAGGGTTTATGTTTCTGCTTTTATCATTATTTCTAAATCATGAACTAAAATCTAAAAGGTAAAACTGCAACTACTGTTTAATCAATTACAAAAACAAAACTAAATGAAATACTAAAAACTGAAAGTTAATTTATAGCTAATGTCTAATCTATTTCAAAAACAAAACTAAATGAAATAAAACTGAAAGTGAAATTACAACTAATGTCTAATCTATTTCAAAAACAAAACTAAATGAAATTCTTAGTTACTCTGCCTCTCAATTTGGGAGAAAAATCTCCTTGTGATGACATTTTGAGGAATTTTGTACTTCATTATTCTAAGAGAAGATAAATGCAAAAATGTAGAAGAGACTCATTTCATGAATGAAGTATTCAACCACTTAGTTTAAGATGAGTTATCAACTAGAAGGGCTTTTCAGAAGCATTCATCTACACCATGAGTTAATAAACTAGTAATAAAACAACAAGAATAGTAATGGCACTGATTAGTCTAATTGAAAACTAAAGACTAGTGAAACAATAAATGAAACAAACTAAATTATACTACTGAAATTCAACTTCTAACTACTGATAAAAACTAGAAAGAAAATTAACCAAAAAGAAGTTATTCTGCACAAAAGGAAGTTATTCTATATTAGTGAGGAAATGACAAAAATTTCATCATAAACAAGGTTAGTATGAAAATGATTATAAACACTGTGAGAGAAAACGATGAATTTACAGTTTAACTATAAAAGTCAAAACAAAATGAAATGAAACCTTATTCAGTGCAGGGGCCCTCTGCAACTGATTAGGTTATGAGTGCTCAATCAATCTCCAAGAAACTCTTTCATATATCCATAAAACACATGGTCTTCATACTAAAAGCAGGAAATGAGTTTTCAAAATTACAGAACAGTAAGTTTGAGCATAATATATGAGGAAATTCAAACTCCTTTCGAGTTCTTTACACAGGTATTTATAAGAAAATTATGCAACCATTTGTGCAGAAAAATAAGCTATAGCCAAAAACACGTAGAAGACAGGCACACGTAATTTTCTTCCTCGGCTGCTGGAGACATAAATCCAAGATGATGGTTGTTGGATTCAGTTGCACAGATGGTTGTTGGAGTCCGTGGGTTCAAGAAGTTGTTTGGGATAACACTTCCCATCACTATGAAACATGTTGATTATCCACGAAACAGAGTCTTGTTTCCTTCAGTCTCTACGTTTGACTTCTCCATTGATCGAAGTCTTGTACCATCTCCCTTGTTGACCTGGGCTAGGTGAATAGGACACAGTCCATGTCATGACAATTTCCAAGCTGCCCATGTAGTTAGTTTCTCCTTCTGACACTTGAAACTTGTTAAAGCATGGAAGTAGCTGCGGAACAACCAATTAGCTACAAAATAGGTTGCATTCCATAGCTAAAAGAAAAAAAACTTATTCAAACAGAAAAACATAAAATCATAACATGCAAATCACTAAATTTCATCCTTAAGGCAATATATACTTGTCATTAATGATAAGAATGCATTTTCTTCATGGAAAAACAAAGAATAGGGATGAGAAGAGTTACTAGGGAAAGTAGTTTTGAGGCTCAATAGGCATCTTAGCTTATAATGGAAACTGTTGTGGAAGATAAAATTCCTAGCTAAATATTGGTTGTTTATGCAGTGCTTGTTAGAGAACAAGGTCTCGACTTGGGATAATCTACATAAGGTAAAAATAGAAGGTTCAAGTTGATGTATGCTTTTCAAAGCTAATAATGAAATAATTCATCACATGTTCATTGAATGTTCCATCCTGAGGTACATATGGATTTTTTGCCACAATAGGCTTCAATTGTCCAGTGCCTAGCAAGGAGGGAGCCTATTGGAGGCATCACGGGCTTGGTTAACAAACAGAGCCCTTAAAAAGTTCAGGGTGGTACCATTACTCCTATGTTGGGGAATTTGGTATGAAAGGAACAAAGCCATTTTCTAGGGTCCTCCTTCATGCCTAAACCTATTTGTGGCACAAAGAATTGTTAACTTTTTTCATTCTACCCCAAAAATATTATCCCCTGGTTGTTAGAGAGGTAATTGCAGAAGAAGTAGATAAATCAAGACTGTGGGATTTTTTTGGTGGGGCCTCTCAAGGGGAGGAAATAATATTTGACCGGGGAACACTTCTTTACTTATCAAAGAACCACTATTTTACCTTAGAAATGGGTTTGGGAAGAGACTCAAATAATTATGTTGCACTCATGGAACTTAAGAAACTGCTTCTTTTCACCATGAAAAAGGTTGTCATTTTGTTTAGATTTTTGGTGACTCTTTTATGGCAATCAATTGGATAAAAGGGGTTCATAGGTGTCACAACAATCATATTTTACCTTTAGTTGAGAAGGTGTTACATATAAAATACACATTTGAAATTTTCTCTTGTTGTCATATCTACAGGGAGCGAAATTCATAGGCAAATCACTTATCTAAAATAGGTGTTCAATAGGATCATGGGAGATGGTTGATTAAGGAAAATGGAGGAAAAGAGCATTATGAATATTATCATCATCCTTTCATAGAGGGTGGCCCTCAACATCAATTTTAAAAGATGAAACAATGAAACTTTTTGGCTTACAATTTCTTGGATAATTGTGGTATTGATATATTCTGTTTATGATGACTATGCAACGTATTTTTAAACACTTTTATGTATTATCTGCAAGGTAGAAAATATTTTGGCTCTTATAATTGCGTGTAATGAAGTAGCATAGGTAGACTATATTTCTATTTTCGACTATTTTTCTTTATATCTTAATGTGATCAGTAGAATGCATAGAAAAAGTGTAGTTTGTATCATTTACTAATGAAATGAAACTCTATAGTAGTCCAATTTGCAAATAATTTGTCCAGAGTCAATAAAGCCACCACTTAGCGGGAAGCTAGAAAGAGGTAACAGGATGAGCAAGAGCTGAAGAATGTGGAAGGGAGATGAAGGTTATACATGTAATAAAAGATGGTGGTTTTGTAAATGAAGACACCAAAAAAAGACTCTTTCTTCTAGAAGCTACAAAAAGAAAATTGTTAAGAGGAAAGGGAGAATACATGGAGGCTAATGAGCAAGGCATTATGGCTGGAATGTAGGGATGAAAACACCAAATTCTTCAAAAAAAAATCTGAAGGCAGGAAGATGTTCAATACTATGTGGAAGTTAGAAGACCAAGAGGTTTGCACCAACACTTTTGAAGATTTAACTTGATTAGGGAAAAATGATTTTGGGACTCTCTTCAAGGTTGAGGAGGGGGCATCTATTGCAGAGGTGGTTAGATTGGAATTTTATTTCTAAGATTCATCGACGAGGAGGAAAATCATAGTCTTATGGAAGAAGTAACAAATTCATAGTTACAAGAGACGCTTCATAGCTTCCAAAAGGATGAAAGCACAGGTCCAAATGGGTGGACCATCAATTCTTCCTAGGCCTCTATGACCCTTGGAAGTGGTCTTCTAAGAGTTGTGGAGGAGTCTAGATATGTTGGATGAGTATTGGCCTCTTTCAACACCACCTTCATACCATTCCAAAGATGGACAATCCACTCAATTTTAATGACTTCATACCAATCTCTCTATGAAACTTCATATACAAGATAATTTCCAAGGTGATTGTTCAATGGCTAAAACCTATTCTCTCTAAGGAAATTTCTATGAAACAATTTGGATTTCTGAAAGGTCATCAAATACATGAGGCTATAGGTGTAGCATAGGAAGAATTACATAGCCTTAAAGTTAGGAAACTGAAAGCAGTCATTTTCTGAAGATTGATTTCTCTAAAATTTATGATCAAGTAAGATGGCTATACCTCTATCTTCTTCTAACCCATTTCAAGTTTGAGGTTCCTTTCATCACTTGGATTATGAGTTGCCTTACTTCAATATCCTTTGCGAGGTTGATTAATGGTTCTTAATCCACTTTTTTTTTATGCACAAAGGGGACTCAAGTAGGGTTGTCCCCTCCCACCTCTCTTATTCCAGCTGGTTGCAGAAGGACTTAGCAGGTTATTGCCTGATGCAAAATGAAGAGGAGCATTTGGGGGAGTGGAGGTGGCTAAAAATTTGAAATTAATGCATCTTATGTTTGTAGAAGATGTTAGGTTCCTATACCAATAGGAGTCATAATTTTTGAATGACTCAGATTAAACTTGTAATATGTACATACATTTTATTTCTACAAATGTTTCCATATTAAAAAAATTAAAAAATGTAAAGAGGGTATGTCCTAAAAAAATCAAAGGACCAAAAGAATAAAAAGGTAAAAAAAGATGAAAAATATGAACCCAAAGAAAAGAAAATACCATGAAAGTGTGCTAGTCAAAATGCCACTACTATTTACTTTTTCTGCATAATAAATGATTGTGTGCAGCTTGTAACCTATGCTACAATCCGTGATAGTCAAAGTGTTTAAACTTGGTCATTTCATGTTTCAATTTCATGTTCATAGATAGAGAATAAAATCTGACCAAACTATTTAATCTTGGTAGATGAGTAGATTAGGTGGAGTAAATAAAAGGAGCCCAACTGTTTAATCTGAGCCCTTGGATGTATTAAGGTTAGATTTAGGTAGATTTCCATTGTAAAGAAAAGGAAAATATTTGTTAAGGGTTTGCTAGCTTAAATGCACCCTAATAAAGAGAAGTAAAAATGGTAGGATGAGTAGATGGGTAAGTAGAAGAAAGGTTGCAAAATTGTGATGATTGTTAGACAAAAGCACATTTATCACCCTCATCATGAAAGTTCTAAGTATGAATGAGAAATGGAACTGGCATAAAACTCACAAAGTCAAATTAACTAATTTCCCTCACACATTTCACCCTTTACTTAACAAAATTCCCACAATAAGTTTGAAGTACCCAAAATCTTAAATCAAAGGGGCTCAAAGCATTTCTCTGACTTCTAGAGGGATTGGATCCTCAGCCCAATGACACTTATAGACCTTAAGTACTAAGATCCCCTCATCAACATTCACCCCCTTCAACTCATTCATTTTCCCCTAATAAATCCCTTTTCCTAAGGTTAAAACACCATTTTTCTAAGGAAAAACCCCCATGGATACCCCTATTTGTGAAAAACCCACAAAAAGACACTTAGCCTAAGTTATAATGTTTCTATGTAAAAGCAAAAGAATCGCGAAAACATATTATGCTTAGCGCACTTCAATTATCTCCTGCAATATTCATATTAACTTTTAACATTATGTATATATTAATTCCCGAAAAATAAACCCTTTCCCGTATATATTTTATTAAACCCCTTTAACTTTAATATCCCTACCCCGAAAGTCTGAAATATAAACTTTATATTACCCAACCCCAACAAATGACATAATTAATTGATCTGCGATTAATTAAAGTCAACCCATTAACCAATCAAATCTCATCTGATATTTTAATCCACACCTTCACCCCTCATTAAACTAAAACCACCATGTTTAAATGCCCATCGGGCCCCTCCATTACCCTCCATGCAACTCCCGTGCCCGACCACCGCACAATCTCCCCCCTCCCCATCCGATGGCCCATGTTGATTTCAGAAGGGCCTAAAGTATGAATGAGACCTGCCCGAAATGGGTTGTTTTCCTCCAGCCCCCCAAAGCGACGTGGCGCTCGATGAGTGGAATAAAGCGGCCTCCCCCCAATACTGCCAAGTGCCCAAAGGATGTGCGAAGTAAACCATTTACCGCCAGCCCACTACCTACCAAAACTATCACTGTTCACCCTGCTACGTGAAAAACTGCCACTGTTCACCTGTACCCACCAAATTGAATTTTCAGGCATAAATCCAAAAAAGCCCCAAATCATTGTTTTTATTGTTTTTAACTGTAATTTTCAATGCACGTGCCTGCGAATGTTGAAAGCCGTCAATCCATGTACACTTGCAATCAGAAGATGCCAAAAGCTTCTAGATTGCCTTCCAGCCTGATTGAAACCTTTTCAACCGTTCAAAATCGCCAGTTAACCAGTTTAGACCCATTTTTCTTCAATTCCAGGTATTTAAGCCAGAATCCATTGAAAGCCCTGTTAAATTTCCGAACCAGTCTCTAAAGCTTTCTTAATTGAAATTAAAGGGAACTTTAGTAACATAAAACCCACCTGGAATTCAATCCCAAAAATGAGGAGAAAAGCCTCAAAAGGTATAGGGAAGAGGCTACTACATCA
Organism: Pinus taeda; assembly: GCA_000404065.3. Classification (NCBI taxonomy): domain Eukaryota; kingdom Viridiplantae; phylum Streptophyta; class Pinopsida; order Pinales; family Pinaceae; genus Pinus; species Pinus taeda. The sequence goes on from APFE030248157.1 coordinate 206,525, forward strand.
GGTAGAGAAACAACACAAACATATGCAGAGACCGGCCTAGTCAAAAGGCAGAGACTAAATCCTATTTCTAAACTTGAGTTTACAGAAGAAACAGTAGGGGCTACCAGCATAGAAAGAGAAAGAAGTAGGTCTGCCACTCCTTCTGGGGGCACACTAGAACCGTCCACATCAAACACTCAGATGTTGGAAAGGGAATAGAGTGTTGAAGTGTCCTCCTTTAGGATGTCAGCTGAAAAATATCAAGATATTAGAGAGAGGTACAAGGATATAAAAGCCAGGAATGAGAGGCTAAAAGCCCAAACTTATGCACAATACCTCAAGATGGCACCTGCAAACCAAACAAGGTTTATGTCAGCCTATGATGTCAAATAAAGCAAGATGCAGATGACATTTGTCAAACCTACCACTCAACAACCAAGAACTGTAGCTGACTTCAAGAAGATTGATTTTGAAGTGTTGGCAAAGGACATACATCCTATTGACCAGATTGAGCTACACAAACAGATAGGGTAGATTATTTACTCCACCTTGACAAGGACAGCCATCGCAGCTCACCAATTGCAAAATTCCATAAATAATATATCAGTGCAATTCTAATTGGAAAAGGCCTCTTAATAGGAAAAGGACACCAAAATCAAGTCCTTGGAGGATTTAATCATTGAGCTAGGACATGATCCCAAAGATGTGAAGGCCACTGAAAGACTGATCAAGAAGAAAAATAATGACATAGCTCCTTTGAAGAAGCAACTTAAGATTCCACCACTGCATCACCCACAGACAACGGAGGTCCTAGAGACCCAAAAATTATAAGAGGAGCTTATGGACTTGATCCTAAAGCTAAATGACCATTTGAAAGAAATAGAAAAAGAATTGGACACACTGATTCAGTCCAAACAAAGTGAATTGGCCACCACTTCTACAACTGCCATTCCCACAGTAACAACTGTAGTCCCTTCAACACTGGCAGCATCCTTGGCACAAACAACTCCACCTGCCACAACACTGCCAGTCACAACTGAGTCTACAGTAGCATGTACTTCAATCAAAAAGACAACAGAGTTAGTGAAAGCCATGGAGGAAATGTCCATCCAGGCAACAAAACTTAAGAGGATTAAGGAGAAAGTGGCAAGCTTAGAAACTGATTGCAAGCTTTCCCAGATACAGCAGAGGGAAGAAACACAGAAATCCCTAAGGATAGGTGCAAAGATTAGATCCTAGAGAAGGATCTAACTTTACAAAAGCCACTAGGATACACTAAGGAGATTCTCTGGGCCAATATCATTGACTCTGTCAATGATTTTTGGCCATAAATTCAAGTAATATTCGAGCAAACAGAACTAGTGAAAGTGGTCACCGAAGCAATTCAAAAGGTAAAGGAAGACTTAGGAGACTAGCCTAAGGATGCTAATCAACTCATCCATTTCTTGAATAGCGAGAACATGCATGAACTAAATGAGCTTGGTTTGGAGGACAGAATTGAAGTGATCATTGAAGTCAAAAAGGCTCTTTCTAAAAGAAACCTTATGTTTAACCTGGAGGAAAAATGTTATAACATCCAGGTGGGCCTTGACAGAGTCATGGAAAAGTTTCAAATTTTGAGGAATAAAGGCCTTCCAAGTCCTATGGTCATCCATGACAAACTTATGACCCAATTGGACTATGTTGACAGATTAAGGAAGTTGGCTAAGGATCAAGCAAGCACTTCAAGTATCAAGACCTTGCCTACATGGAAAGTATTGTATGATACTTTAGAAGATCTATTCTTTCTGGAGCATGAGGTGAAACACTTATTTGTCACCAAGCCTAATTTTTCCAAATACATTGAGGCAGACGAGATCTATAGAAAAATTCTCAAACTAAAGTTACCTAAGGCTGAATGGTGGGAAAAAAATGACAGAATTACTATAAGTTACCACAGTAAATCTGAATGGCAGCCAGATGAAACAGGTAAACAGGGTCAAAGAGTAGCAGGTTAAAGAGTATCAGTGAAAGACTAAAGACAAAGATGATTCCAGCATACACATATCAGCGAGCTTAAAAGGGCTCAAGTTCAACTGCAACAACCAACACTACCACAATAAGAGGGACAACATGATGCAGTTTTCCATCTGTCTCTATCTTCATGCTTGAATATATTTTTATTTCCTTAATTAAATCTCAAACTGTTATGAGATATTTTGTAATATTTTTTGTATAAATACTTCCCATTTTGAAGTATTTAGGGTTTATTCAAAGACATTTCTATAAACTTGTATCTAAAATCAAAGTGCTATTGTATCAAGACTGGATTGGCTTGCTGGATCATGGAATAAAATTCAGACATTTTCAAGGATTTTTGTGTAAAGCGAAAATCAAATAAGTATTCTCTCATGTGTATTATTTTTTTACTTATGTTTATTAATAATCATATGTGTTTCTATGAAATTTGAATGGTAAACTAGGAATGATATTTCATAACTTGCTTTAATGCACTCTGTTTTGACTGTTTACCTATTAATGTTTTCTACTAAACTATCTTAGTTAGGGAATTCTTAAATGCTGCTCCCTTAATTTCTTAGTTTCTCTTTGTGGTCTATGTAGTAAAGAATTAATAATTGCTCCTTGTTGATGATCATCTTCGGTTCCTCATTCTGATCCTGGTCCAAGGATTCTTCATTGCCCTTTAACACTGGTTAGAATCATTCCATCCATCATCCCTTTGAAGATTTTTCTTTTTTCTTTGCTAGCCTACCCTATGAACAATCCCTTTAATGATCTAATCCAGTTAAGCTATCCTTTGATTGACTCCATAGCCCAATGGCTTAAAGACCTACCTCTACCAATCTATTCCAAGAATTCCACCACCCATATTTCAATCAAAACCAAAATCCTCATGAGCATTAAGAACTAGCCTAAAATCTCACCCAAACAAAGTTAAATTATAAAGGGAGGGCCCTCTCTAGACTTAGGTTGCTAGAACCTGAGTCTGAAGATTGGTTTGTGGTTACCTTGGATTATTCCTTCTTTTGATAACTGCTAGGGAAAACTTCTGAGTGATAACATAGTGGCGACCATACTGGGGATTCAAATCCTCAGACTTAATAAACCTTTGGGAAATTTCAAATATTTATTTCAAGACTCTTGAATGGTTTATTATAAGTTATTTATAAAAATTTCATAAAAAGAAATTAACTAGAAAACTTTGAAACTCTGGCTTCAAGGAGAACTCACTATACTAGGGCCAACCCAAATCCAAACCCTCCCAAATTATTTGATAATCCTAATCTGATTTCAAGAATATCCAAACGACAAGAAAGTTCAGTCAGTCCTACACCTTCAATTAAAGTAGATTCATGCCCTGATGAGTGGTTGTTTTTAGAAGATCTCCCCTTTGACGAGTCATTTGACCTTTGCCTATTTAGAACCAGGTCTGAGAGTGTACTTGATGATATAGTTCTAGATCCAGAATTTACAGCAGAGCTTGAAGTCCAAAGGGCAAACTTGTCAATTGATCAATACATTCTAAATTCCCCTCAGTCATCCCTTACCATTGCTAAGATCTCTAAGCTTTCTGAAATAGTTTCAACTCCCTTTAGTTCACAATTATTTCCTTCCATCTCTGAAGTTCATTCCTTACCGCCATTTATACCCTCACTTCCCCACCAACCTACCATTACACATCAGTCACCCATTACTCCCAATTCTCCATCACCCACTGTATCATCTCTCAGTACCCAAACCCCACTTCTTAGTCCTGCCCAACTTAGAGCCATGGAAAATAGATATGCTCCTCTTGTGTTGCCTGCTCCACGAGGTACCATGCCACAAGATTACCAAAACAAAATTATCCAATTTGATGGCATAGGAACTTACAAAACACAACAACATACAAACAAAATGAAAGATTTCATTGAATTACATGAAATTGATATTGGAGATGTCCAAATGAGACTTTTTGCTCAAAATCTAGCCGGTGATGTAAGAACATGGTTTAGATCTTTACCTGTTAATATCATAGACACATTAGAAGTTTTTTATCAACAATTTTTCAATAGATGGGATAAGAAAAAGACCCCTCTGCAGATTCTTTCAGAATATGAAAACATCAAGAGAGGACCAAATGGAACAGTCCAGGATTATTGTACCAGATTTAACAATATATACAATGTAATACTAGTCAATCTTAGACCCCCACCTTGTTTATCTTTGATAAAGTTTCCTGATGGGTTTGATACTGATATGGTATTTCAATTGAGAGAGAGAAATCCTCAAACATTAGAAATATGCAAAGTGTAGCAGTTAGTGTAGAAGCTAATTTGCTAGCAAAAAGAGCTAGGGTTAGGAATGAAAGGAGAGTACCCTTGAAATATGAAGCCTCATCCTTTGACATTAAAATAGATGCCCTAGCCAAAGGAATGGAAAAATTGATGGATAGGATAGAGAACATTGAAAGAAAGCCTCACTGGGATAATCAACAAACACCTCCAGTGAGAAATCAAAACTTTAGAAAGAATCAAAATCAAAACACTGGAAAAAATGGACCTAAACAGAGTATTAAGCCTCCTTTTCAAGAAAACTATGTTGAAACTTTCCATTCAGAAGACCCTGAACAAGACACACAAATTAACTTAACGAGATTAGATGAGGAGGAAACTGTCTTTTTGACTCAAGATGATCAGGAATTACATATGCTTCAACAATTATAGACCCAATCTGGAGAATCATTCAATTACAAGAAATGTTAAGATTCGGCTATCTTTGAAGTACAAAAATGGTACAACTTGAGGAGTAAAAAGAACATTGGTACTCCTGACCAAAACAAGAAAGCAGTACCAAATCAACCAAAGAAAATTAAAGCAGTTCCAGTTACAAAAACTCTCCAAATCCTCTCTAGACCAAATCAGAATCCTTTTGGTCCCACCATTGTAGATATAACCAATGACCAACCCCATGATAATCAACCGTCCACTTCAATCCCCTCAAAGGAGATAGTGGAAGAATCTCCAAACATCACAATAGAAAATCCACAAAAGAAAGACTTCAAATGCAGAAAAAGAAGACCAAACGACTCCAAATCCTGCCATGAAAATTCCAAATCCTCAAAAAGAGAAAGCCCCTTTGCCTTTCAATTTGGGAGCAGAGGTGGCTAAGCTAAAAATCTCAGTCCCCTTAAAAGATTTGATTAAAAATGAAACTTACAAATCTCAAATAAGCAAATATTTAAACTTCGTTGAGAATGAAGACTATGTTAAATTATATGATGATCAGCCTGAGCTTATTTCCAGTCCTAATGTTAATGGAAAACCATTAGAAGGAGGGATACCACCCTTTTATATTAACCTTAACATTCATGATAAGATCTTACACAATGCAATGTTAGATTCTGGGCTTCACACAATTTAATGCCTAAATCTGTTATGGAAAAATGAATTTGGATATCACTAGGCCTTACAAGGACCTGTTTTCATTTGATTCAAGTCAATTAAAGTGCCTAGGTCTAATCAAAGACTTGTGTGTTTCCTTAGTACAATTCCCTACTAAGACTATTCTCATGGACATAGTTGTTGCTGATATACCACCTAAATATGGCATGCTATTGTTTAGATCGGGGCTAAACTCCAAGGATCTTTGCAACTTGACATGTCATATGCTACAATTTCAGTCTTTGGACATCCTAAAAACTGTACAGAGAGACTCTAATGAAATATGTACTGAGTAGCTAGGCTAGGCCTCAAAACTTTCCTATATATTCCATGCATTTTGACATTGATTCTTTTATTCTTTACAATGCTAAACAAACACAAGAAACTGCTTCAAATAGCGTTATTTCAAAACCAAAAGAAATTGCAGTTATAGTTCAAACTGAAATTGTCCAAACTTAAGAGCCTTCAGGAAAAAAATATAATCAAGACACCTTAATCAAAGAAGATTTTGTCCCCCTAGACAATAAGAATTATGAACATGAAATATTATGGCATCTTGAATTTGATGGATTAGTGAACAAGTTAGGAGCAGGAGAAGGAGTATGGATTTACAATTTAGAGAATGATTACTTAGAGGGCCATGCTTACGGACTAAATTTCAAGTGCACCAACAACATGGTTAAGTACGAAGTACTTCTTTTAGGTCTCAAACTGGTTAAAAAAATAGGAGCCATAAGAGTGTCTATTATGGGAGATTCTGAGTTGGTTATAAAACAAATTAATGCTGTATATATGACCAAAGACCCTAGATTAAGTTTTTATAGAGGAACAGTGGTAGAAATATTGAACACTTTCCTAGAAACTAAGCTTGCAGTCATTCCAAGGAAACACAATATGGAGGCTCATAGTTTAGCAATGTTTGCCAGCACTTGTAAGTTACCATTTCAACCTAACCATCAGTACACAACTGAGGTTAGGCACATACCTGCTACCCCAGACAACTTGAAAAACTGGCAAGTATTCACTAATGACCAACAACTAACAATTTTTTAACTTTAGAGGAAGAATTTGTAAATAGCAACATAGATACTGACATAACATTAGATCTTGATTTTACAAATAAAATATAAATTAACAAATTAGAAAATGAAGAGATAGATAGATTCCATCCCAGGAAGTTTACAAAATCAAATGTTCAAAACCTAAAGCAAGTTGAAATTGAAGAGATAATTAATGAAGATTCTGAAATCATTAATCTCAAAGACAACTTTTTGCCCAAAGGATTAACCCCTTTGGAAGACTTGTTTGATTCAAATGATGTCCCTAGAAAACCAAAGATGGAACCCTTAAAATCTGATATAGAGGAGTGCAACATAGGGACTGAGGAGAATCCAAAATTGATAAAACTTTCAAAGTCTTTACCTCCTGCTGAAAAAGTGAAATACATAGAAATGCTAAAGGAATTACAAGATGTCTTTGCTTGGAGTTATGAGGACTTCAAGTCCTATGACACCAACATAATACAACACACTATCCCCATAAAAGAAAACCAGAAACATTTTAGACAAAAGCTTAGGAGGATTAATCCTGTTCTATTGCCTTCTATTGAAAAGGAAATCAAAAGAATGTATGAAGCCAAGATAATAGCACCAATTAGATTCCTGATTGGGTTTCAAATTTGGTGCCAACAAGGAAGAAAATTGGTGAGATTAGACTGTGTGTTGACCTCAGGAATCTCAAAAAAAAATTCACTTAAAGACAATTACCCTCTCCCTAAAATGGATCATATATTACAAAGGGTAGTAGGGTCAACCACAGTCTCATTATTGGATGGGTTTTCTAGTTACAATCAGATTCTAATTCACCCAGATGACCAGGCTAAAACTGCATTCACTACTCCTTGGGGCAAATTCATTATTTGAAAATTCCTTTTGGATTAAAGAATGCAAGGGCAACCTTTCAAAGAGCTATGGATATAGCATTTTCTATGGAAATACATGACTTCCTAGTAATATACTTAGATGATATCACTGTATTCTCAAAATCTGATAAACAACACTTAGATCATCTAAGGAAGGTTTTCATCAAATGTAGGAAGTATGGAATTTCTTTGAATCCTAAAAAATATTTATTTGGGTTAGAAGAGGGAAAACTGCTAGGCCACATAATATCTAAAGATGGTATCCAAATAGAGCCTGCAAGAATTGAAGCCATATTATAGATACAACACCCTAGGAGCATCAGAGAATTACAAGCCTTTTTAAGAAAAATAAACTTTCTTAGAAGATTTATTTCTAACTTGGTAGAATTAATTAGATCATTGAATAACATGTTGAAAAAAGATTTTGACAATAAAATGGACCATTGAAGCTAAGATATCCTTTGAAGATATTAAGCTAGCCTTAACAAAAACACCAGTTTTGGTCAGTCCAAAGTTTGATAAGGATTTCATCATATTTTCCTTTGCCTCAGAAAAATAAATTGTTGTAGTCCTACTGCAAAAGAATGATCAGGGTTATGAACAGCCTATTTCCTTTTTTAGCAAAGCCTTGAGAGATGCCCCTTTAAAGTACAATATAATGGAAAAGCAAGCCTTTGCTCTGGTTAAAGCTATCAAAAATTTTAGAGTTTCCGTTTTATATTCTCATATAATAGCCTATGTCCCCAATTCAGTAGTCAAGGATATCCTAACTCAGGATGGTCCAGATGGAAAGAGAGGGAAATGGATTGCTACTATATTAGAATATGACCTAGAAATCAAGCCAGTAAAATTAATTAAAGGCCAAGGTTTAGCCAAGCTCATGGTTGAATCGAACTGTCAGGCCTTAGACATAAATTTTATTGTAGAAATGGATAATGGAGAGGAGATGGTGACTCCACCAACCAGTCAGGCTTTTTTTGAATCACCATGGTATCCTAACATCATATTTGTTTTACAAAATTTACAAGCTCCTCCTGAATTATCCAAGACCAAAAGTAGGTTTTTAAAAATGAAATATTTAAAGTTTTGCATACATGATAATGCTTTGTTTTGGAGGAACCATGAAGGTATCCTTCTTATCTGTTTATTAAAAGAAGAATCTAACAAGGTGTTACAAGAGTTTCATGTAGGTGACTATGGAGGACATCTTTACTGGAAAACCACTGCTGACAAGATTCTTAGAGCCAGTTTCTATTGGCCCACTTTGTTTTCTGATGTAAAGAAATTTGTAACCTCATTTCATAAATGCCAAATTTTTGAAGGAAAGAAAAAGCTTTGACCCTTGCCCCTAAAACCAATATCTATTGAAGCACCTTTTCAATAATGGGGCCTTGACTTCATTGGTGAAATCCACCTATTAGGTTCCTATACCAATAGGTGTCATTTTTCATGATTGACATTGAAAAGCTCTAATATGTTCATACCTTTTGGCTAGTTGCAAAGGTTTTCCATATTCACAAGAAATCAAAAAAATTAAAAAATGTAAAGAGGGTATGCCCCAAAAGACAAATGAAAGGGAAAGAACAATGGAATGGTCAAGAAAATGAAAGAAATGAACCCCAAACAAAGGACCAGGAAAGTGTGCAAGTCCAAGATGCCACTACTATTCTATTTTTGCAAAATCTGATGGTGTGCAACTTGTTGATTCATGCTACCATAGATGGGTGGCCAAATAGTTTAATCTTGGCTAGTTCATGTTTGAATTTACTTGTTTAGAGGTAGAGAATAAAGTCTCTCCAAACTGTTCAAACTTGGCAGACAAGTATATAGGTAGAGAAGCAAAGTTGAGCCCTTGGAGGTTATAAGGGTAGATATAGATAGGATTCCAATGAAAAGAAAAAGAAGATTGAAAGGGTCTGCTAGTCCAAGTGCACCCATAGAAATAGAAGAAAAAATGTTAGGAACAGTAGGCTGGGTAGGCAGTTTTGGTGTTGCAGAAGCATACTTATGGTTAATTTTGTTTCTCAAAAATGTTCATCTTATTATTATCATAAGTACCATGGCAGCTGTTTGGTTACCAATCAAGTGAGGCATGACTAACTTCCCTTCACACTTCTCCCAAAATCACTTACTAACCTCCCCTCAAGGATATTGAGATCTACTCAATGCTCCTAAATCACTCCATTTCATGAAAAACGCCTAAGTAAAATAACATTCTTGCTTTAGGCAAAGAAGCCACATTTCTTGTGTAAAATCCCATTTCTCTTTTCATTCCCTTAGCCTAAGTTTTTTAACACTAGACTTAGCGCCTACTTCCAATCATATCCATATTGACCAATAACATTATTATATAAATCCCTGGCAAGATTACCCTTCCCCATATTATCTATGTAAAATAAAACCCCAAAGTATTAATATCCTGCCCCGGTTTAGTTATAAACCATATCATCATGTAACTCGGGGATTAAAGGTTTATCATAAAGCTTGTAATAACCCTTCGTGCACAACCATGGGATTTATTTAACCTTTGGTTAATTAAATAACCAAACCCACAACCTGACTGATGAAATTAACCCCAAAACCATTAAAAAATGTGATTTGATATATGGGCCCCGCGTCGTAACCCTCCATCGCCTCTGAAGAGCGCCAACCGTTCAATTGGCACCCTCCCATCAGATGGCTCCAATACATATTGCTAGCACCCGTCCACTGAAGTTTACCGCCCAAGGAGCCGACGGTATTACCATCGTACCAGGGACGTGTGGCGCCCTCCCACTATACTCGCACCCCTCCGCCCGAAACTGCCTTAGCTCATAAGCGGTGTGGGCCGATACCGCTTACTGCCCTCACGCTGACCCCGCCCGATGACATCATTGCCACGTCACCTCCACGTCACCCTTACGTACCCTCCACTATGTGAAAAACTATCTTGTCATGCTGACGTGATCTAGCCAAAAAGTGCCAAAAGCCCTGCGAAAGCCAATTTTGTTAAAAACCACGGAAAAGTCTCATTTTCACCATTGTTATTGTGAAGCCGGTTGCATGCAAATTACGTACAATTGAGTGCGAAGCACATCCAGTCTACCACCCAGCCAATAAACTTCAATGTCCTGCTCTACAGTCTGCCATTTGACCTGCAAATACACAGCTTTCATCAGTAATCCAAGTATTTATTCATTTTTGCCCTACAAACCTACAATTTTTCTTTTCTGCCAAAAATCTACCTGAAAAGCCAAATTACAATCTGTTTATTCATAAAAAGACTCCCAGAACTCTTGTTTTGCCTACTTTTGCTACAAAAACCCAAATTCCAATTTGAAAAACGCAAAAAACAACAATGGAAGGTCCTGTGGCCCTCAATATTGCTCCCCTCAATGCGCCACATAAAGACCTCGAATGTTTACCCTTGGCTGACAACGATTTTCAAATCCAAGACTTAACTGGTGACAAAAACCACCTCCAGGTATTTTTTGAGATTAGGAACAGTCACCAAAGTAACTCTGATCTCTATGGAATATGGGAAGTCCAACCTACCAATGTACTACCTCCCCTTAGTCAATGTTTTCCCTGATATTATCTGCCTATGCTGTGCCAATTATGAACCTGCCCAGAGAGCAGTCAAGACTCCATCTGGAGTTGTCCTCTTTTATATAACTCCTGAGTCTGTAAATGAGATGTTACACTTCAAACCCACTCAGCCTCTGGCTCCTCTTTCTATGGGATTCTTCCTTGAGCAGGGCCCTAAACTACCCAATTCAAAGATAACCCGTATTGCTCAAACATTTATGAGACCAGAGTGCCAACCCAAAGTCCCACCTCCCTATGTGCATGTCTGGTTCAATGAAGCTAACAAATTCATTATTGATATGATATCCTATGTCCTGGGATTTAAGACAAGTGAATATGTTGATGAGACCACCTTAGTTTTGTTGTTTATATTTACCCCAGGACAACCCCCTGCTATCAAATATGACTTTGCTACTTTCATTGCCAACAAGATCCATGACCAATTCATGCGTCTAGATAGAGAAGGGGTCTTCAAGTACACATCTTACATATATCATTTGTTTCCGTATTATCAAACAGACAGCTTTCAGTTTCCCATCAGAAAATTGGATTCTGAAGGAGAGTGGAGGTCTGTGATCTTTTGGACCTCAATCTTCCACCATGTTTCTGAATCCCCTTATACCCACTGTGAGTTCTGTTAGACTCCGTCTCATGTCAGAGATTGATTCTTCTTTAAAACCCTGTTTTGAAGAAGAAATCATTAATGTGTTGTTTAAATTTATGTAATTCATTCTCTAGCTCTTTAAAAGGCAGCAGCGACTTCAAAGCTCCTATCCCTGCACAAGCACAATTCTATTTGGAGAAAGTCTCACTGGAAATCCCAAACAAATTACATTGCCACAGCTATTGAATTAAATGATTGTATTAGCACTGGGAATGACTTGTTGTTCATTTATCAGAGGAATATGATCCGAGGTGATTGGTTTTACTTTGATAACGGATAATGCACCCAAACTGTCAGTTTTTGTTTTGGTATTCTGCACCAAGTTCTAGAAGGACATGTCGGTGCTTACTGGATAGGCGATGCTCTATTGAAGAGAATTACTGAACCTGGTTTCCATTTGAAGATGCCTGTTTTGACTCAGTATGAGCCAACTCAAGCGACCATCCAGACAGATGAGTTTTGCAGCATGCACACTTTGCAGGATGTGTACATTGACAATTTTGATCAGATTGACGAGAACATGAATCCTAGTTTGCTCATTATGAGGAAAGAATATGCACGGCATATAGCTGGGGTCCTTCAACAAGAGGAAGCACAGGTGTGGGCTCTTTTATATCACAACTCTGTTCACGGACTCAGCTTCAACACTTTCATGGGAAATTTAGCAGTTGGACGTGGACCAAGTATATTGCTGGTCAAGGACAAAGAAGGGTACATCTATGGAGGTTATGCTTCTCAGCCATGGGAAAGACACAACAACTTCTATGGTGACATGAAGTCCTTTCTTTCAGTCTATCTCCAAAGGCAGCCTTATATCGACCTACAGGGGCTAATGGCAATATGCAGTGGTGTGCTATGAATTTCATGTCAGCGAGTGTTCCTGATGGTCTTGGTTTTGGTGAGCAAGTAAACCATTTCGGACTCTTTTTGTCAGAATCGTTTGGCTGGGGTCATTCATTTGAGTCTATTACATATAAAGGTCCCCGCTTGACCAAAACGGCAACCATTTTCCCTGAAGTCATAGAATGCTGGGGAGTAGTTGTTAAAGGAAATGATCAGGAAACTCTAAATGCTGTGAAAGGCACAGTGCTGGAGCGATTCAAAGAAGATCGTAATTTGTTGAATATGATGGGGATTGCAAATTCAAGTGATCAGTAGACTGGATTATGCAGCAATTCAGTAGTGCAAAGATTGTGAGAAGGCTTCTCCAGGTGGCATATTTGATTGTGACATTTATGATTTCACTTATTTCACGGCTCTCCTCTCTCCCTTAGACGTTCCTATGTACTTTATGGTTACCCCTCGTCATTGTTCTCTTTCTGACACCTTAATTGCCAGCGGAATCCATTATGGATGAGACCCATAATTTTCTTTCATATGCTACCCGAGTTCACCCAATTGTAAATGATGGCAGGCGTGGAGCAAAGCATTGGTTTATATTTGGAATATTATTGTAGACGCTGTGATAAAAAGACAAACCTGATGATGCTTGTTGCATCTGAATCTCTGGAAGTACGAGCTGATGTTGAGAAGAATTTGTGTCTTGCTTTACGCATCATACAGGGTACAAGGCAGATTGTGAGGAGGAAGAGGCAAAAGAGAACCACTTAGTTAGAAACATAGACATCTGCATGGGTGTCTATCAAGGTCAATCACAGAAAATAGAATTTGGCATTTACTCACATTATATCTTGCACTGATACCCCAGGGGAAAGGATGGTGCCGCTGTCCCATAAAAATTGGTCATAAAAATGATTCCTTTTAAATAGAAGACAAGAGTGAAGCTTACAATGATTTTACAGAGGTTAACATCTCTAGCAAAATACTAAGTTTGGTCTAGTGATTCATGAAACATCTTACTTTGTTCCCCTTATTAAATTGTGCGATATCACTCAAAATAGTTAAGATACTCGGGATTTTCTTGTCTACTGTTCCATGAAAAGGATAGAGATTAAGCCTGCAATTCGTGAAATTGATACAGCGATCTGGGCAGTACACTGCAGAAGGTTGGCATTTTCATGATTTGTGGCTTTGCAAACAAAAGCTACGATCTTGATGGGATGAAACTGACCCAGCTTTTACCATGATAGGTGGGACCTCACCTTTAACATTAGCACAAGCTGAGATTGGCAATATCTTCTTATGTATGAAGTATACGTGATGTAAAGAATCAGTGTACTTTTAGCTATCTATTCTAGATGAGAGGGAAGATGAATCGTTTGCATATAAACGTGGCAGTTGTTGCAACATTTAAGATGTTCGTTTCATCTAAGGAAGATATGCGGCATAAAATCTGGACAGGGACCATTTATGGCAGTGACATCGTAAAGGCTATGGTTGTGCTCACCATCCTGATTCTCTTGAGGAAGACGAAGAAGCTGGCATTCTAAACAGAAAGAGAAATCTTTTCCCACTTATTTTAGATTGTATTTTTAATACATGAATTGTCTTTGCCCCCGAGCTCAACTGTCTCATAGCATTTTAAGACATCTGTCACAGCAGAAAACGAGGTTAATTCGCCTACTTTTATCCTCAGTTCCAGATTCCAAGGCATAAATTCAGTGGGTAAAGAATGAAGTGGCAGCGGGAATTGGACATTTGGCATTAGTTATCTCAATCCAACAAATCCTCCAAAAAACCTCAACTATTCGAGGTTCTTTCCAGAGATCTTTCGGCGAACAAATTCACCGGAAACATCAGCAGCTCATGACAGATAGCAACCGATCCTTTACTAATGTCCAGTTCTGGTCGTGTGGAAATCTGCGCTCCAGCATTCATCTTTTAATTAGCCAATGATCAGAGGTTTTTTAGGGACACGGTTCTGTTTTAGGATAGAATGTAACGCTCCTTTCTATTATTGTAAATTGCAGCTCAAACAGCGCTCTGATTATGGGGTCAATCTGTTGTTTTTGTTTTAGAATAGTTTATAAAAAAATCATTTGTAATAAAAAGGGAGTTAGAGAGAGGAGAGGTTTTTTGAGTGCTGGGAGCTGCTGGAGCGTAGCAGAGCTTTCTTGTACATTTTTTGGCTGAAACTTTAATGGAATTTCACAGCTCTGTTTGCTGAGATTCATGTGGTATGTTAATTTAGCATAGGTTTTCCCTTTGTCTCATATGTAAACTGTTATGTTTCATTCACCTCATTATCATATCTAATTGAGCAAATGAAGTGATTAGGTAGGAATTCATAGTATTGTATGCTCCTATAAATTTGCTCACATTCAATGTTTTCTTCTGTTTAAGGAGGATTCAGAGTTATTGTCTGCCCTCCTTAGCTCCTCACCAGTCTTTCCATCCCATTGAAATCCAGATTTGATGCTAAATTTCATGCCTACCTTGCCTCCGTTAATAATCTGTGTTGTTCATTATATTTTTCTGTTTCAAATAGTGATCTTGCCCATTCAGCCCAGAAAAACCCCATTATTTAATTAAAAACCCCAAAATCAAACTTTCAGATTAATTTACTAGCCTAAAATCTTTATTCCTAATTGGTCAGCTTATCATATTGAAAGATCTACCGAGTTTGACCCGAGAGAGCCTTCTCATACCTCGTAGGGCTAGCTACGAGGTAAAATGGTTTGATGTAGCCTTGAAGGTTTGCCTTTCTCAGCCTGAGGTGAAATCTCAAGCGCTAACATATTGGCGACCATACTAGGGAGAACAAACTTATCGTTTGCTCATTGATGTGTTATTTCATAAGTCTTAGACGGAGTCTGAAGATACGCCAGGTAGCCTTCGAACACGCTCTTGTTTTACATTAGCGTTAGTAGATAAACGCTGCTTCAGTCGATCTCCGTGAGTTTGTGAAAGTAGCGCTTCATTGGCACCTTTACCCCAGTACATGTATCAAGTTCAGATCTGATTGTTGATGGTGAACAATGATCAGACACTTGACAGGCTGAAATCATTCATTGGCGACTCCAATTCGGTCCAGAGATTCCAGTGCCTGCTGATCCGTTCATGCCATGGAAGGGTATGTGGCAGACCCTGCCGTGTGTGAAGCTGTAGAAGAACTAAGAAATTTGTTAGCAAATACTGAATTTGATGAAAATGTTTTCAGTACCTTGTTTCAATGCTTGAAATCTTCTAAGGTCTTCAAAACTGAATTGTGTGAGTTAATTGTTGAAAGAATTGAAGACGAGATTCAATGGTTAGATGAGCAGATCCAGTCATATGATTTCCAAGACCCTAAAAAGTTTTTGGAAATCCTTCCTCCATCGCAACAAGAAGTCATAGATTTGCCTACAGATATTTATATTAACAATGTGCAGCTGGAAGTATGTCTTGCAGAGTTGGGGCAGCCAACGGAGTCTGGCTTCCGTGATCCTATTGCGGCATACATGGACACATTTTTAGGTTTGATTGACAGATCAGGCTGTCTTTTCCGTGACCAGGGTCAGTACATGCATGAAGGGCTGCCAGCAACTGCATCTGTGACCTCGTGGCAGCATTTTCAAGCGGCATCAATCTCAGGTTTACTTGAATGGCTAATTTGGCATTTTAGTATTACCTAATCTAATGTTTGTACAGCAGAATAGGGTAGATTTGTAAATAAATAAGCAGCCATAAGGGCAGCATCTTGTTTCAGTTGGCTTTTAGTTTGTTTGAGTTCAGTTTCAGTGTGAAAATAAGTCTTCAGTTGTGTTAATTTATGTAAAATGGACTCCATTGCCCAATGGTGGAGGCACTGTCTGCTCTCCCAAAGTTCTGCGGTTCTTGGCACCTCCACGGAGCGGCAGCTGCCATCCCAAATGGAGCCGATGTTAGACTCCGTCTCATGTCAGAGATTGATTCTTCTTCAAAACCCTGTTTTGAAGAAGAAATCATTAATGTGTTGTTTAAATTTATGTAATTCATTCTCTAGCTCTTTAAAAGGCATCAGCGACTTCAAAGCTCCTATCCCTGCACAAGCACAATTCTATTTGGAGAAAGTCTCACTGGAAATCCCAAACAAATTACATTGCCACAGCTATTGAATTAAATGATTGTATTAGCACTGGGAATGACTTGCTGTTCATTTATCAGAGGAATATGATCCGAGGTGATTGGTTTTACTTTGATAACGGATAATGCATCCAAACTGTCAGTTCTTGTTTTGGTATTCTGCACCAAGTTCTAGAAGGACATGTTGGTGCTTACTGGATAGGCGGTGCTCTATTGAAGAGAATTACTGAACCTGGTTTCCATTTGAAGATGCCTGTTTTGACTCAGTATGAGCCAACTCAAGCGACCATCCAGACAGATGAGTTTTGCAGCACGCGCACTTTGCAGGATGTGTACATTGACAAGTTTGATCAGATTGACGAGAACATGAATCCTAGTTTGCTCATTATGAGGAAAGAATATACATGGCATATAGCTGGGGTCCTTCAACAAGAGGAAGCACAGGTGTGGGCTCTTTTATATCACAACTCTGTTCACGGACTCAGCTTCAACACTTTCATGGGAAATTTAGCAGTTGGACGTGGACCAAGTATATTGCTGGTCAAGGACAAAGAAGGGTACATCTATGGAGGTTATGCTTCTCAGCCATGGGAAAGACACAACAACTTCTATGGTGACATGAAGTCCTTTCTTTCAGTCTATCTCCAAAGGCAGCCTTATATCGACCTACAGGGGCTAATGGCAATATGCAGTGGTGTGCTATGAATTTCATGTCAGCGAGTGTTCCTGATGGTCTTGGTTTTGGTGAGCAAGTAAACCATTTCAGACTCTTTTTGTCGGAATCGTTTGGCTGGGGTCATTCATTTGAGTCTGTTACATATAAAGGTCCCCGCTTGACCAAAACGACAACCATTTTCCCTGAAGTCATAGAATGCTGGGGAGTAGTTGTTAAAGGAAATGATCAGGAAACTCTAAATGCTGTGAAAGGCACAGTGCTGGAGCGATTCAAAGAAGATCGTAATTTGTTGAATATGATGGGGATTGCAAATTCAAGTGATCAGTAGATTGGATTATGCAGCAATTCAGTAGTGCAAAGATTGTGAGAAGGCTTCTCCAGGTGCCATATTTGATTGTGACATTTATGATTTCACTTATTTCACAGCTCTCCTCTCTCCCTTAGACGTTCCTATGTACTTTATGGTTACCCCTCGTCATTGTTCTCTTTCTGACCCTTTAATTGCCAGCGGAATCCATTATGGATGAGACCCATAATTTTCTTTCATATGCTACCCGAGTTCACCCAATTGTAAATGATGGCAGGCGTGGAGCAAAGCATTGGTTTAGATGTGGAATATTATTGTAGACGCTGTGATAAAAAGACAAACCTGATGATGCTTGTTGCATCTGAATCTCTGGAAGTACGAGCTGATGTTGAGAAGAATTTGTGTCTTGCTTTACGCATCATACAGGGTACAAGGCAGATTGTGAGGAGGAAGAGGCAAAAGAGAACCACTTAGTTAGAAACATAGACATCTGCATGGGTGTCTATCAAGGTCAATCACAGAAAATAGAATTTGGCATTTACTCACATTATATCTTGCACTGATACCCCAGGGGGAAGGATAGCGCCGCTGTCCCATAAAAATTGGTCATAAAAATGATTCCTTTTAAATAGAAGACAAGAGTGAAGCTTACAATGATTTTACAGAGGTTAACATCTCTAGCAAAATACTAAGTTTGGTCTAGTGATTCATGAAACGTCTTACTTTGTTCCCCTTATTAAATTGTGCGATATCACTCAAAATAGTTAAGATACTCGGGATTTTCTTGTCTACTGTTCCATGAAAAGGATAGAGATTAAGCCTGCAATTCGTGAAATTGATACAGCGATCTGGGCAGTACACTGCAGAAGGTTGGCATTTTCATGATTTGTGGCTTTGAAAACAAAAGCTACAATCTTGATGGGATGAAACTGACCCAGCTTTGACCATGATAGGTGGGACCTCACCTTTAACATTAGCACAAGCTGAGATTGGCAATATCTTCTTATGTATGTTCTTATGTATGAAGTATACGTGATGTAAAGAATCAGTGTACTTTTAGCTATCTATTCTAGATGAGAGGGAAGATGAATCGTTTGCATATAAACGTGGCAGTTGTTGCAACATTTAAGATGTTCGTTTCATCTAAGGAAGATATGCGGCATAAAATCTGGATAGGGACCATTTATGGCAGTGACATCGTAAAGGCTATGGTTGTGCTCACCATCCCGATTCTCTTGAGGAAGACGAAGAAGCTGGCATTCTAAACAGAAAGAGCAATCTTTTCCCACTTATTTTAGATTGTATTTTTAATACATGAATTGTCTTTGCCCCCGAGCTCAACTGTGTCATAGCATTTTAAGACATCTGTCACAGCAGAAAACGAGGTTAATTCGCCTACTTTTATCCTCAGTTCCAGATTCCAAGGCATAAATTCAGTGGGTAAAGAATGAAGTGGCAGCGGGAATTGGACATTTGGCATTAGTTATCTCCATCCAACAAATCCTCCAAAAAACCTCAACTATTCGAGGTTCTTTCCAGAGATCTTTCGGCGAACAAATTCACCGGCAACATCAGCAGCTCATGACAGATAGCAACCGATCCTTTACTAATGTCCAGTTCTGGTCCTGTGGAAATCTGCGCTCCAGCATTCATCTTTTAATTAGCCAATGATCAGAGGTTTTTTAGGGACACGATTCTGTTTTAGGATAGAATGTAACGCTCCTTTCTATTATTGTAAATTGCAGTTCAAACAACGCTCTGATTATGGGGTCAATCTGTTGTTTTTGTTTTAGAATAGTTTATAAAAGTAATCATTTGTAATAAAAAGGGAGTTAGAGAGAGGAGAGGTTTTCTGAGTGCTGGGAGCTGCTGGAGTGTAGCAGAGATTTCTTGTACAGTTTTTGGCTGAAACTTTAATGGAATTTCACAGCTCTGTTTGCTGAGATTCATGTGGTATGTTAATTTAGCATAGGTTTTCCCTTTGTCTCATATGTAAACTGTTATGTTTCATTCACCTCATTATCATATCTAATCGAGCAAATGAAGTGATTAGGTAGGAATTCATAGTATTGTATGCTCCTCCTATAAATTTGCTCACATTCAATGTTTTCTTCTGTTTAAGGAGGATTCAGAGTTATTGTCTGCCCTCCTTAGCTCCTCACCAGTCTTTCCATCCCATTGAAATCCAGATTTGATGCTAAATTTCATGCCTACCTTGCCTCCGTTAATAATCTGTGTTGTTCATTATATTTTTCTGTTTCAAACAGTTATCTTGCCCATTCAGCCCAGAAAAACCCCATTATTTAATTAAAAACCCCAAAATCAAACTTTCAGATTAATTTACTAGCCTAAAATATTTATTCCTAATTGGTCAGCTTATCATATTGAAAGATCTACCGAGTTTGACCCGAGAGAGCCTTCTCATACCTCGTAGGGCTAGCTACGAGGTAAAATGGTTTGATGTAGCCTTGAAGGTTTGCCTTTCTCAGCCTGAGGTGAAATCTCAAGCGCTAACAAGTTCATTGACTTGTTTATACATCCAGTCCCCTCTCTACTCATGAGAACTCCTCCTCCTAGACTCTCTGGTGATATGCAGAGAATTTTATATCTCTCCAAAAACTATAGAATAGGTGACTAGTACCTCTACCAGAATCACACTGAAATCAGAATATATGGTTGTGAGTTGTGCCCTTATAAGCTGCCCAAATATATGCCTATGAGACTGTTTGCAATGGAGTATTTCAGGCAACTTATCAATGCAAATTTAACTCACTTTTGCAGTGCAAAGAAAAAGGTACGGCTAAGAATAAGAAACCAGTTAGGCCCTTTTATCATTAACAAGAGGGAAGCATGGGAAGATGCTAATAAGATATTGGGGGAAAAACTTAAATTGAAGAAAAGTTTCTAGTGGGTACCATATGACCCAAATGGCTTTATCAATGATAGAAAAGTAAAAAACAGGCTATCAGCCTATAAACATTCTAGGATCCCTGAAATAGAGCAATTTGCTAATCAGGATGAGTGGGTAGAGGGTACATTAATAGAAGAACCTACTCAGCAAGAGGTGATGGAACAAGCTATGAAAGATCTTGAAAAGATCCTTGACTTGGATTATTTTTGATAGGTATCTTTCGAGTTGCCTCAACAAACCGGAGTTGGCACATCCACTGCTGGAACTTCTCAGCAGCCTACACAAGAAAGCACTACACCAGCTACAGGGACATCAAAGGGTAAAGAAGTGCTAGATACAGAGCAACACATAATGACATATCAGCCAGCAACATCAAAGGAACAGGGCCAAGGACAAATTCCCCCTACCCAAACCAAAGCACCAGAAATTCATGCACTACGGACTCCTCTAAATGAGGAGAAGGGAAAGAAAAGGGACAGGGAAGAAGGCACACCTATGAGTGGACTAGCAAAGAAACCAAGGGAAAAAAGGCAAAGAATAAACCCCTTATTAGAAGAGGAATTTATTGAGGAAACCATAGGCAGTTTAAGAGGGGAAAAGATGGTCAGCCACAAGACATCCCCGGTGTTGGAAACATCCACCAGCTCTCACAGGCAGGACCTAGGCAGGCAGCATAGTGTGGAAGTTTCACCCACTAGGCCACAAAGCAAACAAGGTTCTGATATCAAAAGAACATTCACAAAGATAAAGGCCCAGAATGACCCATTGAGGCTGCAACTTTACAATCAGTTTCTCAAGATGGCCCCCAGCAACCAGCAAAGGTTAATGTCTGCATATGACATTAAAGAAGGTAAAATAATCTTGAGCCACTTTAAGCCTAAAGTGCAACAACCACAGTCAGCAGTTGACTACATCAGGACAAATTTGGAGGTCCTTGGCAAACACATCCATCCAATGGACCAGATTGAGTTGCATAAGAAAACTAGAGAGATGGTCTACTCTACATTGGCATATAAGGCAATGTTGGCGTATAACTTGCAAAACTCATTGAACAACACCTCTGCTCAACTGGATTTGGAGAAAGCTTCCTCTCTAGCCAAGGACAATAGGATCAAATCCTTGGAAGACATTATTATTGAATTGGGACATAATCCCAAAGATACCAAAGGCATAAAGGCATTGATGAAGAAGAAGGAAGAGGACATTGCTGCCCTTAGGAAACAATTAAAGCTACCTTCTACTATGCATCCGCAAACAACAGAAGTTGTACAACAGAAGTCAGAAGAGGAGACGATGTACCTGCTTATGAGAATGAATGAAAGGTTAAGTGAGATGGAGCCAGCATTGGAGAAAGCATTACAAGAAAAGTAGGGAGAGTCAACCTCCCAGTCACCTGTAATAGCTCCAACAGTCACAACTGCCCCTCCTACAGTTACAACAGTAGTGCCTCCTACTGTCACGGCATCAACAGCAGAAATCACCACAGGTACATCAGCAACAACAGCGAGCAGCAGCACTACCATGACCACAGAGGAGTTAATAAAAGCCATGGAGGAATTAAAACTCCAATTATCAGAATTGAAAGAAGCCAAAGAGAAATTGGAAAAATTAGAAGTGAGTTATGATAAATCCAAGATGATTGTGGCAGAAAAGACAAGAGAGGTTAAAACATTAGAGAACAAGGTGAAAGCATTGGAAAAGGACCTCTCTTTAGATAAGCCTTTGGGAGAAATCAAAGGAATTTTGTGAGCTAACATCAATCAATCCATTAGTAATATATGGAGATCTATTCAGATTATATATGAGCAGATTGACTTAATAGCAGCAGCCCAAGTGGAAATTCAAAATGCCAGAACTTTATTGGGACATATGCCCGAACAGGCCAACAGGCTAATACATTTTTTGGACACCAAAAGCAGTGAAGAACTAGCAGCACTGGACATCAGAGATAGGACAGGCACCATCCTAACAATCAAAAGAGTTCTGACCATGAGAACCCTTATGCAAAATTTGGAGAGTAAGTGCCAGGACATGTAGGTGGAAATTGATTCTTTTATAGAAAGATTTGCAGTTTTGCATGAAAAGGGCTTGCCAAGTCTGTTGGGGAGTAATGAATGCTTGATGAGACAAGTTGAGTACACACACAAGTTGAATAAACATGTTTTTGATCAAGTAAATGCATCATCAAGTACTTCAGGAGAGAAGTCCCTTCCATCTGGCCAAACCCTCTACAACAACTTGGAAAATCTATTTTATATTGAACATGAAGTGAAACATTTGTTCACTATTCAGCCCAATTTCTTCAGGTACACAGACGCTGATGAGACTTTAAGAAAGATTCAAAGACACAAGTTAACAGAAGAGCAGTGGTGTCAAAGCATGTTGGAAATTCTATAGACATATTTCTGGTATCTTTTAAATCCTTGGTAAATCGAAAGTTTTGGTGCCATGTACCATAAAGCGGAGAATAGGAATGGATAAGAGTCATGTGGGGCAACAATGTATCAAATCAGAATTAAAAACACCCAAGAAAGTTGGGGCAGCAGCGCGGAATATCAGTGGAAAACAACTACCAGCCGACTCACCGAGCCTGCAGTCAGCATATCTCACCAATTGAGCAGCAAGCACAACAACATTTACTTATTCATTTATTTCTCCCTGTTTTCAAGATCGTTTATTTCTCCTTTTAAGTAGGTAGAATTAGTTATTGCTAGATATTATCTCTTTGAGATATTTTGTAACATTTCTGTATAAATACCTCCCCAAGTGAAGTATTCAGGGTTGGTGATGCATTTCTCAGACTGCACTGTAACTCTGAAAACTTTCTGAATACAAAAGTTGTTGGAATCCATTGTTGCTGGACTTTTTGGATGTGGAATTGATAGCAGAGGACTTGTTACAGAATTCTTGAATCAAAATATGGATCAATGAGTACCCTTATATCTCTTGTTTTATAGTTTTCTTGTCATTTATGTCATCTATGTTTCATGATCTGAATAATAAAGAAAAAAGATTAACTCAGAATTTTCTTAACTGCACTCTTTTTTCAGTCTTTTTTATTCTTTATATTTTCTTCAGAATTAGCATAAACAGGAATTCTTAATTGCTCCTGTTTCCCCTGGTTCTTTCATCTTGAATATTAGCTAAGGAATTCTTAACTGCTCCTTAGCAATAATCATCCAGTTTCCCTTTGTCAACATGATTAAGGATTCTTAATTTCCCATCACCCACTGACTCCATTCCATCTGATTCCAGCCTATAAATTGTCCCATGATTGATTACCTTGCTCTATAGTACCATCCTATGTTAAAGAAACCATATCCTGTAGTTCATCCTCATAGACTCCATTAGCCCAATGGACTGAAGTTCTCAGAACTACACCCCGGTTCTACTGAATATCACCATACAAACTCAAACAAAAACCCTTGTACTTCATAACTAGCCTAATATATCTCAAAAACAAAGCTAAAATATAAAGAGAGAGCCCTCTCCGGATGCAGGTTAGCTAGAATCTTGTATCTAAAAGATTGGTTTTTGGTTACCTCATCTGTATTCCCTTTCTTACAACTTTTGGGAACAACCTGAGTGATATCATCATTCACAACTCTGTTGGGGACTGAATAATTATTTGTTACTACTATTGATTATTTAAAGCTACAGATTGAGCCTGAAGTTAGCCAAGTAGCCGTTGAAACTACTTTTGCTATGCAATTGCAGAAGTAAATAAAATTTGCTTCAGTCTATCTCCAGTCTAGTTTTAGGCTTTGAACAGTTGTCTCAAATACTTGATCAGTCCCTTATTTCAATAGATCTTCAGGAAAATTCAAAACTCCCATATTTAAAACTTCCTAGGAAGATACTTTCAAAAGTTGTATCCTTCAAATATTTCAACAAAAACCAAAAAATATATTCAGAAGCTGGCTCCAAAGAAGAAGACCCGTTACACTAGATCAAATCCAGATCTAAATCCCCTACCTGTGTTTCAAAATCCTAATTTGATTCCCAAGAAACATAGAAGCCAGCAGAGCCAAGACCATTTTGCTAGTTCACCCCTTGACACATATCAGCAAAACCTTACCCAATCTGAGCTTACTCCTGGAAAAGCACTAGTCCTTTCTGCTATTACTGTTACCTCTCTTAGTTCACCATCAGCACTTCAAACCGTCTTTTCCACTCCCTCATCCACAACACATATTTCAACTGGTATCCTTGCTCTTCTGGCTATTACACTTATCTCTGCAAATATGGAAAACCGATATGCTCCCCTGAAATTACCTACAAATCCAGGGGCTATGCCTCAAGATTATCAAAGGAAAATCACTTATTTTGGTGGTACTGGAACTTACACAGCTCAACAACACACCAAGAAAATGATGGATTATTTTGAAAACTATGAGATTGATGATGATAATGTAAGAATGAAAGTCTTTGTCCAGAGCTTAACTGGAGATGTTAGAACCTAGTTTAGAGCACTCCTGCAAACGCTATCCATGATCTAGAGGCTCTTTATTAGACCTTCTTAAACAGATGGGAAAAGGAAAAATATCTTATCCACATTTTATCAAAATATGAAAACTTAAAGAGAGGTCCACAAGGAACTGTTCAAGATTACTGAACCAGATTTAACAATGTATACAATGCTATTCTGCAGAATCTCAAACCCCCACCAGACTTGGCCCTGATTAAATTCCCTGATACATTCGACTCTGATATGGCATACCAACTTAGGGAAAGGGCTCCTCGAAGCTTAGAAGACATGTAGAGTATAGTTGTCAGTGTTGAGGCCAACCTGATTTCTAAACAAGCTAGAGCTAGGACTGAAAGGAGAGTACCTTTAAAGGAAGAACCCTCTACTTTTGAACAAAAATTAGATGCTATCATCAAAGGAATGGATAGACTTGGGGATAGGGTAGAAACAATTGAAAGAAAATCATCTTGGGATGGTCAACCAAGTGATGCTGGAAGAAATCCAAACTTTAGAAAAAACCAAAACCCTAACATTGCAAAGTCTGGTCCTGACCAAAACATTAGGCCCCCATTTAAAGAAAACTATGCTGAAGCTTCAACTTCTAGTGATCCCACAGAATGCACTCAAATCAACTTAATGGGTCTCAATAGTGAACAACAAATTTTCTTAACCCAAGAAGGCCAAGAGGCCCACACTCTCAGTCAATTCCAAATTCAATCAGGGGAATCATTTGAGTTTAGAGAGGAATATGACATAGCCATCTATGAAGTTCACAAACAATATAATCTGAGAAGTAGGAGAATAGATGTCCCTGATGACAATAAACAGAAAGAAACCAAGCAAACTACCAAAGCTAAAATCAAGAACCCTCCTATACAAACTCCCCCTAAAGTAGTGCCTAACCCAAACAATCCAACAATTGAAGATGTTTCAGATCATCAACAACCAAATAAATAGTCTTCAACTTCCATTCCTTCCAAAGAAGTTGTGGGAGAACCTCCAGAAATTGACATTGAAACAACTTCAACTCACAACAAGATTCCTGTAAAGAGATAGATACAAGAAATGCAACAGAAAAAGAAAACCTTGCTGCCCAAAATGCGAAAGTTCAAGCTAAAAAACCTTTTAACCTTGAGACCGAAATAGGTAAGTTAAAGATAGCCATTCCACTGTCAGAAATGGCTAAGCATCATGTCTATAGGGAACAAATCAGCAGATCACTTCAAATTTCAGAAAACACAGACGTAGTAAATGTCCTTGATGACCAACCTAAATTAATTTTTGGCCATGAAGTAAACGGGAAATCGGTAGATGGAGGGGTCCCTCCTTTCTATGTAAGTCTGAACATTCATGATAAAATACTTCACAATGCAATGTTTGATTCTGGTGCTTCTCATAATTTAATGCCCAAATCTGTAATGGAGAAGTTGGACCTAGATATTACTAGGCCATACAAAGACTTGTTCTCTTTTGATTCCAGCCAGGTTAGATGTCTAGGACTAATCAAAGACTTATGTGTATCATTAGTTCAAAACCCAGCCAAAACAATTTTAATGGATATGGTGGTAGCTGATATTCCACCCAAATATGGAATGCTATTGTCTAGGTCTTGGGGAGCAAAACTGCAAGGATCATTACAGTTGGACATGTCTTATGCAACTATTTCAGTATTTGGGCAACCAAAGAAGTTATATAGAGAAACTTTAATGAAGTATGTGGTAAGTAGTCAAGAGAAACCTCAGAATTTTCCCATCTACTCCCTACACTCTGATTTAGACTCTTTCATTCTCTTTAATGCTGAAACAAATCCCTCAACTGATGTCAAGTCTTTGGCTTTAGAGAAGAAAAAATTCATAAATGAAAAATCTAGTGTTCAAATTCAAGAAATTTTTGTGAACAATGGTATATCAGACACACAAAGAAAACTACATGAAATTGAAAATCCAAATCTCCCTAGTAAACAAATTTCTAAGACTCCTGATACTGGCTATAATCAAGAAATCTTATGGTATTTGGAATTTGATGGATCAGTCAATAAACTAGGAGCAGGAGCAGGGATTTGGATACATAATATGGAGAATGATCATGCTGAAGGTCATGCATACAGTTTGAATTTTAGATGCACTAATAACATAGCTGAATATGAAGCCCTTTTCCTAGGACTCAAATTGATTAAAAGCTTAGGGACAGTTAGGGTATCAATTTTGAGAGACTCTGATTTAGTTATTCAACAAATGAAAGGAAACTTCATCACAAACGATCTCAGATTAAGATCTTATAGAGGAGCAACAATTGAAATACTCAATACCTTTTTAGAAAAACAGCTTGCCAAAATCCCGAGGAAACACAATTTGCATGCTCACAGTTTGGCAACATTTGCCAGCACTTGTAAACTGCCATTTGAGCCTAATCATCATTTTACAGCTGAGATTAAACACAGGCCAACTGTACCTGACAATGTAAAAAACTGACAAGTGTTTGACAATGACACTCAGATTTACAATTTCTTGACCTTAAAAGAAGAATTTTCCAGCACTAATATAGACACGAGCACTGTTGGAGAAGTTGATCAAATAAACAAAATTGAAACACACATTTTAGTTGAAAGAGCAACTCAAATACTACATCCAAAAAAATTTACTAGCAAAGAGTTGCAAGAGCTTAAAGAAATAGACTTTGATGAAACTGTTGGAGGAGAATCTGAAGTCATTGATTTAAAGGACAATTATTTACCCACATGATTAACTCCTCTGGAAGACATTTTTTATTCTAATGACATATCAAGGAAGCCCAAAATGCAGCCTCTAAATGCAGAGATTGAGGACTGCAACATAGGAACTGAACAAAATCCTAAAATGATAAAATTGTCCAAAACTTTGCCTCCTGACCAAAAGCTTAAATTTGTTGAACTACTCAAAGAGTTTCAGGACGTTTTTGCATGGAGATATGAAGATCTCAAATCTTATGATACTTCTGTTGATTCAACATACAATACCCCTCAAAGAAAATCAAAAACCTTTCAAGCAAAAACTCAGAATGGTCAACCCTGTACTCCTCCCGCTAATTGAAAAGGAAGTCAAAATAATGTATCAAGCTGGGATAATTGCACCCATTAGATTTTCAGAATGGGTCTCTAATTTAGTGCCCACTAGGAAGAAAACAAGAGAAATTAGACTGTGTGTTGATTTGAGGAATTTAAATAAAGTCTCTTTAAAGGACCACTACCCCTTACCTAAGTTGGACCACATCTTACAAAGGGTAGTAGGTGCCTCTAGAATTTCACTGTTGGATGGGTTTTCAGGCTTCAACCAGATTCTAGTTCACCTTGATGATCAAGAAAAAACTGCCTTTACAACTCCATGGGGAACGTTCAAATATGTGAAAATGCCATTTGGACTCAAGAATGCAAGGGAAACTTTCCAACGTGCAATGGACATAGCTTTTGCTAAAGAAATTCATGATTTCCTAGTCATATACCTAGATGACCTCACTACATTTTCCAAAACAGATCAACAACACCTAGATCATCTGAGACAAGTGTTTTTAATCTGCAGAAAATATGGTGTATCACTAAATCCAAAGAAGTCATTATTTGGCCTAGAAGAAGGAAAATTGTTAGGTCACATAATCTCAAAAGAAAGCATTAGAATTGATCCAGATAAAATACAAGCCATTCTGCAAGTTCCTCACCCCAGAAATATCAAAGAACTTCAAGCCTTCCTCGGAAAGATCAACTTCCTAAGGAGATTCATAACCAATCTAGCTGAATTAATCAGACTGCTAAACAACATGTTAAAAAAGGATTCCAAGGTCAAATGGATAGTAGAATCCAAACAAGCATTTGAAGAAATCAAAATGGCTTTGACCAAAACACCAGTCCTTTTCAGCCCAAAATTTGACAGAGACTTCACAATTTTTTCATTTGCATCTAAACACACTATTGTTGTTGTTTTACTACAGAAATATGATCAAGGATGTGAAAATCCCATAGCCTTCTTTAGCAAAGCACTGAGGGATGCACCTTTAAAATACCAAATCATGGGAAAACAGGCTTATGCACTTGTAAAAGCTATTAAGGACTTCAGAGTTTATATCTTATACTCTCATGTAATAGCTTATGTGCCAAATACTGTTGTCAAAGATATCCTAACTCATGAAGGAATTGAAGGCAAATGTGGCAAGTGGATAGCTAACATTTTGGAATATGACATTGAAATTAAACCATCAACGCTGTTAAAGGGACAAGGATAGCTAAACTTATGACTGAAACTAATTTTCAAGCCCTTGATATCAATGAACTAGATAATGAACAGGAGATGGTGACTCCACAGATCAATCAAGCCTTTTTACAATCACCTTGGTATGCTGATATAATTTATGTATTGCTAAACCTGCAGGCTCCTCTAGGGTTATCCAGAACTAAGAAAATATTTCTAAAAATGAAAGCTTCAAAATTTTGTATTTTAGATGATGCTTTTTTTGGGAAAAATCATGAAGGCATTTTACTGAATTGCTTAACAAAGGATGAAACTGACAAAGTGCTTAAAGAACTTCATGCAGGGGACTATGGTGGAAATTTGTACTGGAAATCAACTGCTGATAAAATCCTAAGCGTTGGATTTTATTGGCCCGCCCTATTTTCTAATGTGAAAAAATATGTTACTTCTTGCCATAAATGTCAAATTTTTGAAGGCAAGAGGAAGCTTTTGTCTCTACCCCTTAAACCAATTGCCACTGAAAGACCATTTCAATAATGGGGTTTAGATTTTATTGGAGAAATTCACCCATCCTCTTCTAGCCAACATAAATGGATCCTGACTGCCACAGACTATTTCACCAAGTGGATAGAGGCCATCCCTTGTAGGCAATCCAATGATTCAGTGATCATGCAATTCCTAGAAACCAACATCCTGTCCAGATTTGGCTGTCCTGAAAAGATTATAACTGACAATGATGTTGCTTTCAAATCCAATAGAATGATCAATTTCTATCATAAGTACCACATTACCTTAGGCCACTCCACAACCTATTACCCTTAAGGTAATGTTTTAGCTAAGTCATCCAATAAGAGCCTGATCAATATCATTAAGAAAGTATTGGAAGAAAACAAGAAAAAATGGCACAAGAAGCTCATTAATGCACTATGGGCAGATAGATTGACTACAAAGAGATCCACTGGAACAAGCCCCTATGAGTTGGTTTATGGCATGGAAGCTATTTTTCCTTCATCTTTAGGAGTCCCTGTGATGAAGTTGCTACAGGAAGTACAGGCAGAACCCAATGACATTCAGAGAAGAATAAATCAGACTATTCATTTGCAGCAAACCAGAGAGGAAGTATATCAAAGATCTCAAGTGCTACATGAAAAGCTCAAGAAGATATTTGATAAGAGGACTAAGGAAGAAGACTTTTATATTGGAGAAAAGGTTTTGAAATGGGACTCCAGGAGAGAAGATAAAGGAAAACATGGGAAGTTTGACTTCCTATGGAAGGGGCCTTATGTTATTCAAGCTTTGCAAGGGAAATGGTCATACGTGAATGACTTACTTAACGCAGTTGAATCCCAAAATGATATCTAAAATAACACTTACTGTTTGAAGAATCTGGATGACACAGAAGCAGAGGGCCAGTTAATGGCCAGATGCTCAAGCACTATTTTGTTCTTACTGTCTAAGGTATTTTTGTCTTAACCTGTACATACATTATATTGGATAATGTCTAGGCTTGGATTGGACAACAAATTTGCTGAAGTTGAAGCCTGAAGAGAAGGCTCTAAGTTTCACAACTATGACTTTCATAAGTATAATAAAGCAACCAGCAGAAGGGAATTTCACAACACAATAAAGACTTATGGAAAAGGTTGTCTGACCTGCTGTTCTTAACTTTCCACCAGGGAAAGCCATTCCCAAGTGGAGCCACTGTTAGGTTCCTATACCAATAGGTGTCATTTTTCATGATTGACATTGAAGAGCTCTAATATGTTCATACCTTTTGGTTGGTTGCAAAGGCTTTCCATATTCACAAGAAATTAAAAAAAATAAAAAAATGTAAAGAGGGTATGCCCCAAAAGAAAAATCAAAGGGCAAGAAGAATGAAATGGTAAAGAAAATGAAAGAAATGAACCCCAAACAAAGGACCAGGAAAGTGTGCAAGTCCAAGATGCCACTACTATTCTATTTTTGCAAAATCTGATGGTGTGCAACTTGTTGATTCATGCTACCATAGATGGGTGGCCAAACAGTTTAATCTTGGCCAGTTCATGTTTGAATTTACTTGTTTAGAGGTAGAGAATAAAGTTTGTCCAAACTGTTCAAACTTGGCAGACAAGTAGATAGGTAGAGAAGCAAAGGAGCTCAACAGTTAAATCTGAGCCCTTGGAGGTTATAAGGGTAGATATAGATAGGATTCAAATGAAAAGAAAAGAAGATTGAAAGGGTCTGCTAGTCCAAGTGCACCCACAGAAAAGAAGAAAAAATCTTAGGAACAGTAGGTTGGGTAGGCAGTTTTGGTGTTGCAGAAGCATGCTTATGGTTAATTTTGTTTCTCAAAAATGTTCATTTTATTATTATCATAAGTACCATGGCAACTATTTGGTTACAAATCAAGTGAGGCATGACTAACTTCCCTTCACACTTCTCCCAAAATCACTTACTAACCTCCCCTCAAGGATATTGAGATCTGCTCAATGATCCTAAATCACTCCATTTCATGAAAAAAACCTAAGTAAAATAACATTCTTGCTTTAGGCAAAGAAGCCACATTTCTTGTGTAAAATCTTGTTTCTCTTTTCATTCCCTTAGCCTAAGTTTCTTAACACTAGACTTAGCGCTTGCTTCCAATCATATCCATATTGACCAATAACTTTATTATATAAATCCCTGGCAAGATTACCCTTCCCCATATTATCTATGTAAAATAAAACCTCAAAATATTAATATCCCATCCCGGGCTAGTTATAAACCATATCATCATGTAACTCGGGCATTTAAAGTTTATCATAAACCTTGTAATAACCCTTCATGCGTAACCATAGGATTTATTTAACCTTTGGTTAATTAAATAACCAAACCCGTAACCTGACCGATGAAATTAACCCCAAAACCATTAAAAAATGTGATTTGATATATGGGCCCCACGCCGTAACCCTCCATCGCCTCCGAAGAGCGCCAACCGTTCGATCGGCGTCCTCCCATTGGATGGCTCCAATACATATTGCTAGCCTCCGTCCACCGAAGTTTACCGCCCGGAAAGCCAGTGGTATTACTGTCGTACCAGGGACGCATGGTGCCCTCCCACTATGATCGTGCCCCTTCGCCCAAAACCGCTTTAGCTCATAAGCGGTGCGGGCCGATACCGCTTACCGCCCTCCCGCTGACCCCGCCTGATGACGTCATTTCCATGTCACCTCCACGTCACCCTTCCATACCCTCCACTACACGATAAACTATCCCGTCATGCTGAGGTCATCCGACCAAAAAGCGCCAAAAGCCCCGGGAAAGCCAATTTTGTTAAGAACCACAGAAAAGTGTCATTTTCACCATTGTTACTATGAAGCCGGTTGCATGCAAATTACGTCCAATTGAGTGTGAAGCACATCCATTCTACCACCCGGCCAACAAACTTCAGTGTCCTACTCTACGGTCTGCCATTTGACCTGCAAATACACAACTTTCATCAGTAATCCAGGTATTTATTCATTTTTTTCCTGCAAACCTGCAATTTTGCTTTTATGCCGAAAAATCTACCTGAGAAGCCAAATTCGAGCTGGAAACAATCTATTTATTCATAAAAAGACTCCAAGAACTCTTGTTTTTCCTACTTTTGCTACAAAAACCCGAATTCCAATTTGAAAAACGCAAAAACCAATAATGAAAGCTCTTGTGGCCCTCAATATTGCTCCCCTCAATGTGCCACATAAAGACCTGGTATGGTTACCCTTGGCTGATAAATATTTTCAAATCCAAGACTTAACTGCTGACAAAAACCACCTCCAGGCATTTTGTGAGATTAGGAACAGTCACCAAAGTAACTCTGATCTCTATGGAATATGGGAAGTCCAACTTGCCCATGTACTACCTCCCCTCAGTCAATGTTTTCCCTGATATTATCCACCTATGTTGTGACAATTATGAACCTGCCCAGAGAGTAGTCAAGACTCCATCTGGAGTTGTCCTCTTTTATATAACTCCTGAGTCCATAAATGAGATGTTACACTTCAAACCCACTCAGC
This sequence comes from Pinus taeda, assembly GCA_000404065.3. Taxonomy (NCBI): domain Eukaryota; kingdom Viridiplantae; phylum Streptophyta; class Pinopsida; order Pinales; family Pinaceae; genus Pinus; species Pinus taeda. The sequence continues at coordinate 239,615 of APFE030248157.1, forward strand.
CTTTGGCTCCTCTTTCTATGGGATTCTTGCTTGAGCAGGGCCCTAAACTACCCAATTCAGAGATAACCCGTATTGCTCAAACATTTATGAGACCAGAGTGCCAACCCAAAGTCCCACCTCCCTATGTGCATGCCTGGTTCAATAAAGTTGACAAATTCATTATTGATATGATATCCTATGTCCTCGGATTTAAGACAAGTGAATATGTTGATGAGACCACCTTAGTTTTGTTGTTTATATTTACCCCAGGACAACCCCCTGCTATCAAATATGACTTTGCTACTTTCATTGCCAACAAGATCCATGACCAATTCATGAGTCTAAACAGAGAAGGGGTCTTCAAGTACAAATCTTACATATATCATCTGTTTCTGTATTATCAAACAGACAGCTTTTAGTTTCCCATCAGAAAATTGGATTCTGAAGGAGAGTGGAGGTCTGTGATCTTTTGGACCTCAGTCTTCCACCATGTTTCTGAATCCCCTTATACCCACTGTGAGTTCATTGACTTGTTTATACATCTAGTCCCCTCTATACTCATGAGAACTCTTCCTCCTAGACTCTCTGGTGATATGCAGAAAATTTTACAGCTCTCCAAAAACTACAGAATAGGTGACTGGTACCTCTACTAGAATCACACTGAAATCAGAATATATGGCTGTGATTTTTGCCCTTATAAGCTGCCCAAATATGTGCCTACGAGACTGTTTGCAATGGAGTATTTCAGGAAACTTATCAATGCAAATTTAACTCACTTTTGCAGTGCAAAGAAAAAGGCACAAGTAAGAATAAGAAACCAGTTAGGCCCTTTTATCATTAACAAGAGGGAAGCATGGGAAGATGCTAATAAGATATTGGGGGAAAAACTTAAATTGAAGAAAAGTTTCTAGTGGGTACCATATGACCCAAATGGCTTTATCAATGATAGAAAAGTAAAAAATAGGTTATCAGCCTATAAAGATTCTAGGATCCCTTAAATAGAGCAATTTGCTAATCAGGATGAGTGGGTAGAGGGTACATTAATATAAGAACCTACTCAGCAAGAGGTGATGGAACAAGCTATGAAAGATCTTGAAAAGATCCTTGGCTTGGATTATTTTTGACAGGTATCTTTCGAGTTGCCTCAACAAACCGGAGTTGGCACATCCACTGCTGGAACTTCTCAGCAGCCTACACAAGAAAGCACTACACCAGCTACAGGGACATCAAAGGGCAAAGAAGTGCCAGATATAGAGAAACACATAATGACATATCAACCAACAACATCAAAGGAACAGGGCCAAGGACAAATTCCCCCTACCCAAACCAAAGCACCAGAAATTCATGCACTACAAACTCCTCTAAATGAGGAGAAGGGCAAGAAATGGGACAGGGAAGAAGGCACACCTATGAGTGGACTAGTAGAGCAACCAAGGGAAAAAAGGCAAAGAATAAACCCCTTATTAGAAGAGGAATTTATTGAGGAAACCACAGGCAGTTTAATAGGGGAAAAGATGGTCAGCCACAAGACATCCCCGGTGTTGGAAACATCCACCAACTCTCACAGGCAGGACCTAGGCAGGCAGCATATTGTGGAAGTTTCATCCACTAGGCTGCAAAGCAAACAAGGTTCTAATATCAAAAGAACATTCACGAAGATAAAGGCCCAGAATGACCCATTGAGGCTACAACTTTACAATTAGTTTCTCAAGATGGCCCCCAGCAACTAGCAAAGGTTAATGTCTGCATATGACATTAAAGAAGGTAAGATAATCTTGAGCCACTTTAAGCCTAAAGTGCAACAACCACAGTCAGCAGCTGACTACATCAGGACAAATCTGGAGGTACTTGCCAAAGGCATTCATCCAATGGACCAGATTGAGTTGCATAAGAAAACTGGAGAGATGGTCTACTCTACATTGGAAGATAAGGCTATGTTGGCGTATAAATTGCAAAACTCATTGAAAAACACCTCTGCTCAACTGGATTTGGAGAAGGCTTCCTCTCTAGCCAAGGGCAACAGGATAAAATCCATGGAAGACATTATTATTGAATTGGGACATAATCCCAAAGATGCCAAAGGCATAAAAGCATTGATGAAGAAGAAAGAAGAGGACATTGTTGCCATCAGGAAACAATTAAAGCTACCTTCTACTATGCATCCACAAACCACAGAAGTTGTACAGCAGAAGTCAAAAGAGGAGATAATGGACCTGCTTATGAGAATGAATGAAAGGTTAAGTGAGATGGAGCAAGCATTGGAGAAAGCATTACAAGAAAAGCAGGGAGAGTCGACCTCCTAGCCACCTGAAATAGCTCCAACAGTCACAACTGCCCCTCCTACAGTTACAACAGTAGTGCCTCCCACTGTCCTGGCATCAAAAACAGAAATCACAACAGGTACATCAGCAACAACAGCTACAACAGCAGCAAGCAGCAGCACTACCATGACCACAGAGGAGTTAATAAAAGCCATGGAGGAATTAAAACTCCAAGTATCAGAATTGAAAAAAACCAAAGAGAAATTGGAAAAATTATAAGTGAGTTATGGTAAATCCAAGATAACTGTGGCAGAAAAGACAAGAGAGGTTAAAACATTAGAGAACAAGGTGAAAGCATTGGAAAAGGACCTCTCTTTAGATAAGCCTCTGGGAGAAATCAAAGGCATTTTGTGGGCTAACATCAATCAATCCATTAGTAATATATGGAGATCTATTCAGGTTATATATGAGCAGATTGACTTAATAGCAGCAACCCAAGTGGAAATTCAAAAGACCAGAACTTTATTGGGACATATGCCCGAACAGGCCAACAGGCTAATACATTTTTTGAACACCAAGACCAATGAAGAACTAGCAGCACTGGACATTAGAGACAATACAGGCACCATCCTAACAGTCAAAAGAGTATTGACCATGAGAACCTTGATGCAAAAAATTAGAGAGGAGGTGCCAGGACATGCAGGTGGAAATTGATTCTTTTATAGAAAGATTTGCAGTTTTGCATGAAAAGGGCTTGCCAAGTCTATTGGGGAGTAATGAACACTTGATGAGACAAGTTGAGTACACACACAAGTTGAATAAACATGTTTCTGATCAAGTAAATGCATCATCAAGTACTTCAGGAGAGAAGGCCCTTCCATCTGGCAAAACCCTCTATAACAACTTGGAAAATCTATTTTATATTGAACGTGAAATGAAACATTTGTTCACTATTCAGCCCAATTTCTTCAAGTACACAAATGCTGATGAGACTTTAAGAAAGTTGCAAAGACACAAGCTACCAGAAGAGCAGTGGTGGCAAAGCATGTTGGAAATTCTAGACATATTTTTGGTATCTTTTATATCTTTGGTAAATCGAAAATTTTGGTGCCATGTACCATAAAGCGGAGAATAGGAATGGATAAGAGTCATCTGGGGCAACAATGTATCAAATCAGAGTTAAAAACACTCGAGAAAGTCGGGGCAACAACATGGAATATCAGTGGAAAACAGCTACCAGCCGACTCACCGAGCCTGCAGTTAGCATATCTCACCAATTGAGCAGCCAACACAACAACGTTTACTTCTTCATTTATTTCTCCCTGTTTTCAAGGTCATTTATTTCTCCTTTTAAGTAGGTAGAATGAGTTATTGCTAGATATTATCTCTTTGAGATATTTTGTAACATTTTTGTATAAATACCTCCCCAAGTGAAGTATTCGGGGTTGGTGATGCATTTCTCAGACTGCGCTGTAACTCTGAAAACTTTCTGAATACAAAAGCTGTTGGAATCCATTGTTGCTGGACTTTCTGGATGTGGAATTGATAGCAGAGGACTTGTTACAGAATTCTTGAATCAAAATATGGATCAATGAGTACCCTTATATCTCTTGTTTTATAGTTTTCTTGTCTTTTATGTCATCTATGTTTCATGATCTGAATAATAAAGAAAACGATTAACTCAGAATTTGCTTAACTGCACTCTTTTTTCAGTCTTTGTTATTCTTTATGTTTTCTTCAGAATTAGCATAAACAGGAATTCTTAATTGCTCCTATTTCCCTTGGTTCTTTCATCTTGAATATTAGCTAAGGAATTCTTAACCGCTCCTTAGCAATAATCATCCATTTTCCCTCTGTCAACATGATGAAGGATTGTTAATTTCCCTTCACCCACTGACTCCATTCCATCTTATTCCAGCCTATAAATTGTCCCATGATTGATTACCTTGCTGTGTAGTACCATCCTCTGTTAAAGAAACCATATCCAGTATTTCATCCTCATAGACTCCTTTAGCCCAATGGACTGAAGTTCTCAGTCTTACACCCCGGTTCTACTGAATATCACCATCCAAACTCAAACAAAAACCCTTGTACCTCATAACTAGCCTAATATATCTCAAAAACAAAGCTAAAATATAAAGAGAGAGCCCTCTCTGGATACAGGTTGGCTAGAACCTGTATCTAAAAGATTGGTTTGTGGTTACCTCGGTCGTATTCCCTTTCTTACAACTCTTGGGAACAATCTGAGTGATAACACCACCCACCTTCCTATGCATAACATAAATGGATTCTCACTGCTACAAATTACTTTACCAAATGGATAGAAGCCATACCATCAAGGCAAGCCATTGACACAATTATAATAACCTTCCTTGAATCCAACATCCTATCTAGATTTGGGTGCCCAACCAAGATCATCACTGATAATCCAACAACCTTCAAGTCTAAGAGAATGATTGATTTTTGTAATAAGTACCATATAACTTTGGGCCATTCCACAACTTATTACCCCCAAGGAAATGGACTAGCAGATTCCTCAAACAAGAGTTTAGTGAACACCACCAAAAAAACGTTAGAAGACAATAAGAAAACATGGAACAAGAAGCTAGTGAATGTCTTATGGGCAAATAGGCTAACCACAAAGAAGTTCATTGGTACTAGTCCTTATCAATTATTTTATGGAATGGAAGCTATTTTCCCATCATCCTTGGGAACACTGGTGATGAAGCTACTCCAAGAGTTGTAGGTTGAACCAAATGACATCCAAAGAAGAATCAACCAAACAATTCATTTACAACAGACCAAGGAAGAAGTGTACATCAAATCTCAAGTTGTGCAGGAAAGCATTAAGAAGGCTTTTGATAAAAGGACTAAGGTAGAATATTTTTACCTAGGAGACAAAGTTTTAAAATGGGACTCAAGAAGAGAGGATAAAGGTAAACATGGGAAATTTGATTTCCTATGGAAAGGCCCATATGTCATCTAAACATTCAAAGGTAATAATGCTTTCTTCCTCAGAGAGATGGATGGCACAGAAGCAGAAGGAGGACCATTTAATGGTCAAATGCTCAAACACTACATTGAACCTAGTTAATGATTCCACTAATCATTTGTACATATTCTATTTTTCAAAGTTTAGAGTTGATTGGACAGTGAATCTTTGGAGTTGAAGCCCAAAGAGAAGGCCATAAGGCTCAAAGGTTTTACTGTCATAAATAGCAATAACGCAGAAAAAGTAAAAAGAGAAAAGTTGCAGAGTAAACATCACAACAATTTAGAAGGCCATTGATGTACAAGTTCTTGAAATTTCACAAGGAAATGCCATCCCCAAGTGGAGCCACTGTTAGGTTCCGATACCAATAGGAGTCATAATTTTTGAATGACTGAGATTAAACCTGTAATATGTACATACCTTTGCTTTCTGCAAATGTTTTCCATATTCAAAAAATTAAAAAATGTAAAGAGGGTATGTCCTAAAAGAAAAATCAAAGGACAAAAAGAATAAAAAGGTCAAAAAATATGAAAAATATGAACCCCAAGAAAAGAAAAGACCGTGAAATTGTGCTAGTCAAAATGCCACTACTATTTACTTTTTGTGCAAAATAAATGATTGTGCGTAGCTTGTAACCTATACCACAATCCATGATAGTCAAAGTGTTTAAACTTTGCTATTTCATGTTTCAATTTAATATTCATAGATAGAGAATAAAGTCTGACCAAACTATTTAATCTTGGTAGATGAGTAGATTAGGTAGAGTAAATAAAAGGAGCCCAACTGTTTAATTTGAGCCCTTGGATGTAATAAGGTTAGATTTAGTTAGATTGCCATTGTAAAGAAAAGGAAAATATTTGTTAAGGGTTTGCTAGCTTAAATGCACCATAATAAAGAGAAGTAAAAATGGTAGGATGAGTAGATGGGTAAGTAGAAGAAAGGTTGCAAAATTGTGATGATTGTTAGACAAAAGCACATTTATCACCCTCATCATGAAAGTTCTAAGAATGATTGAGAAATGGAACTGTCATAAAACTCACAAAGTCAAATTAACTAATTTCCCCTCACTCATTTCACCCTTTACTTAACTAATTTCCCACAATAAGTTTGAAGTACCCAAAATCTTAAATCAAAAGGGCTCAGAGCATTTCTATGACTTCTGGAGGGATAGGACCCTTGGCTCAATGACTTATAGATCTTAAGTACTAAGATCCTCTCATAAACATTCACCCCCTTCAACTCATTCATTTTCCCCTAATAAATCCCTTTTCCTAAGGTTAAAACACCATTTTCCTAAGGAAAAACCCCCATGGATACCCCTTTTTATGAAAAAACCACAAAAAAGCACATAGCCTAAGTTGTAATGTTTCTATGTAAAAGTGAAAGAAATGCAAAACACATTATGCTTAGTGCACTTCAATTATCTCTCGCAATATTCATATTAACTTTTAACATTATTTATATATTAATTCCTGAAAAATAAACCCTTTCCCGTATATATTTTATTAAGCCCCTTTAACTTTAATATCCCTACCCCGAAAGTTTGAAATATAAACTTTATATTACCCAACCCCGACAAATGACATAATTAATCAATCCACGATTAATTAAAGTCAACCCATTAACCAATCAAATCTCGTCCGATATTTTAATCCCTGCCTTAACCCCTCATTAAACTAAAACCACCATGTTTAAATGCCCACCGAGCCCCTTCATTACCCTCCATGCAACTCCAACGCTCGACCACCACATGATCTTCCCCATACCCATTCAACGGCCCATGTTGATTTCGAAAGGGCTTGAAGTATGAATGATACCCGCTTAAAATGGGTTGTTTTCCGTCGGGCCCCCGAAGTGACGTGGTGCTCGATGAGTGGAATCGGGCGACCTCCACCCAATACTGCCAAGCACCCAAAGTCTGTGCGAAGTAAACCATTTACCGCCTACCCGCTACCCGCCAAAACTATCACTATTCACCCTGCTACACGACAAACTGTCATTGTTCACTCGTACCCGCCAAATTGACTTTTCGCGCATAAATCCAAAAAAGCCCCAAATCATTGCTTTTATCGTTTTTAACTGTAATTTTCCATGCACATGCCTGTTAACGTTGAAATTCATCAACCCACGTAAACTTGCACTCAAAAGACGCCAAAAGATTCCAGATTGCCTTCCAGCCTGATTGAAACCTTTTCAATTGTTCATAATCACCAATTAACTGGTTTAGACCCAGTTTTCCTCAATTCCTGGTATTTAAGCTAGAATCCATTAAAAGCCTTGTTAAATTTTCGAACCAGTCTCTAAAGCTTTCTTAATTGAAATTAAAGGGAACTTTAGTAACATAAAACCCACCTGGAATTCAATCCCCAAAATGAGGAGAAAAGCCTCAAAAGGAATAGGGAAGAGGCTACTACATCAGGCAGAGCAACCACACAAACATATGTAGAGAACAGCTTGGTCAAAAGGAAGAGATTAAATCTTGTTTCTAAACAGGGGTTTATAGAAGAAACAATAGGGGTTACCAACACAGAAAGAGAAAGAAGCAGGCCTGCCACTCCTTCGAGGGGCACACTAGAATCGTCCACATCAAACACTCAGATGTTGGAAAGGCAATAGAGTGTTGAAGTGTTCTCCTTTAGGATGCCAGCTGACAAAGATCAAGATATTAGAAAGAGGTACAAGGATATAAAATCCAGGAATGAGAGGCTAAAAACCCAGACTTATGCACAGTCCCTCAAGATGGCACCTACAAACCAAACAAGGCTTATGTCAGCCTATGATGTCAAAGAAGGTAATATGCAGATGAAATTTGTCAAACCTACCTCTCAGCAACCAAGAAATGTAGTTGACTTCAAGAATATTGATTATGAAGTGCTGGCAAAGGACATACATCCTATTAACCAGATTGAGCTTCACAAATAGACAGGGGAGATGATTTACTCCACCTTGACAGGGAAAGCCGTTGCAGCTCACCAATTGCAAAATTCCCTAAATAATATATCAGCTCAATTCCAATTGGAAAAGGCCTCTTCATAGGCAAAGGACACCAGAATCAAGTCCTTGGAGGACTTAATCATTGAGTTGGGAAATGATCCCAAAGATGTGAAGGCCACTGAAAGACTGAACAAGAAGAAAAATGATGACATAGCTGCTTTGAAGAAGCAACTTAAGATTCCACCACTGCATCACCCATAGACAACAGAGGTCCTAGAGACCCAAAAAGGACAAGAGGAGCTTATGGACTTGGTCCTAAAGCTAAATGACCAGTTGAAAGAAATAGAGAAAGAATTGGACACATTGATTCAGTCCAAACAAAGTGAACTGACCACCACTTCTACAACTGCCATTCCCACAGTAACAACTGCAGTCCCTTCAACGTTGGTAGCATCCTTGGCACCAACAGCGCCACCTGCCATAGCACTGCCAGTCACAACTGAGTCTATAGCAGCAAGTAATTCAACCGAAAAGACAGTGGAGTTAGTGAAAGCCATGGAGGAAATGTACATCTAGGCAATAGAACTTAAGAGGCTTAAGGAGAAAGTGGCAATCTTAGAAATTGACTGCAAGCTTTCCCAAATACAGTAGAGGGAAGAAACACAGAAATACCTAAGGATGGATGACAAGATTAAGGTCCTAGAGAAGGATCTAACTTTACAAAAGCCACTAGGACAAACTAAGGAGATGCTCTGGGCCAATATCATTGACTCTTTCAATGATATTTGGCCATCAATTCAAGTAATATTCGAGCAAAAAGAACTGGTGAAAGTGGCCATCGAAGCAATTCAAAAGGTAAAGGAAGACTTAGGAGACCAACTTGAGGATGCTAATTGACTCATCCATTTCTTGAACAACAAGAACAGGCATGAACTAAAGGATCTTGGTGTGGAGGATAGAACTGATGCCATCATTGAAGTCAAAAAGGTTCTTTCTAAAAGAAACCTTATGCTTAACCTGGAGGAAAAATGCCATAACATCCAGGTGGGCATTGAGAGATTCATGGCAAAGTTTCAAATTTTGAGGAATAAAGGCCTTCCAAGTCCTATGGTCATCGATGAAAAACGTATGACCCAATTAGACTATGTTGACAGATTAAGGAAGTTGGCTAAGGATCAAGCAAGCACTTTAGGTATCAAAGCCTTGCCTACAGGGAAATTATTGTATGACACTTTAGAAGATCTATTCTTTCTGGAGCATGAGGTGAAACACTTGTTTGTCACCAAGCCTAATTTTTCCAAATACACTGAGGCAAATGAGATCTATAGAAGAATTCTCAAAGTAAAGTTACCTAAGGTTGAATGGTAGGAAAAAAATGACAGATTTACTATAAGTTACCACATTAAATCTGAATGGAAGCTAGATGAAATAGGTAAACAGGGTCAAAGAGTAGCAGGCTACAGAGTATTAGTAAAAGACTAAAGATAAAGATGATTCCATCATACACATATCATCCAGTTTAAAAGGGCTCAAGTTCAACTGCAATAGGCAGCATTACCACAATAAGAGGGACAACATGATGCATTTTTCCATCTGTCTCTATCTTCATGCTTGAAGATATTTTTATTTCCTTAATTAAATCTCAAACTGTTATGAGATATTTTGTAATATTTTTTGCAAATCTCAAACTGTTATGAGATATTTTGTAATATTTTTTGCATAAATACTTCCCATTTTGAAGTATTTAGGGTGGATTCAAAGACATTTCTGTAGAATTGTATCTAAAGTCAAAGTGTTATTGTATCAAGGCTGGATTGGCTTGTTTGATCATGGAATAAAGTTCAGACATTTTATAGGATTCTTGTATGAAGCGAAAATCAAATAAGTATTCTCTTATGTGTATTATTGTTTTTCCTTATGTTTATTAATAATCATATGTGTTTCTATGAAATCTGAATGGTAAACTATGAATGATATTTCAGAACCTGTTTTAATGCTCTTTGTTTTGATTGTTTACCTTCTTAATGTTTTCTGTTAAACTATCTTAGTTAGGAAATTCTTAAATGCTCCCTTGCTTTCGTAGTTTCTCTTTGTGGTCTATGTAGCAAAGAATTCTTAATTTTGTTGGGTTGTGTTATATTCTTTCCACGACTAACCTACGTAGTGAATTAGGGGGTTAGAGGGGGGGGCGAAGCCCCCCCTTCATTGTGCCGATTGCGCAGCAGGGGGGCGGCAGCCCCCCATGTCCGGGGGGTTTGAGGGGGGCGGGTAACCCCCCTCTACGGGGTCCGGGGCAGCACCCGAGAAATTTTTTTTTGGACCCTATATTAGGTTGGGCGAACCTACCTATGGTTTTCAGTCTATGGTTTTGGACGCGATGGTTTTCGGTCCATGGTATTGGATGCTTTGGCATGTATAAATATGTATTGTAACATTGAAAGGAACATAATGAAAAATCAAGCTGGTAGTCCCGGTTTTGGGATCCAGGGGAAAATCTCTGTGCATATTCGTTTTATGTGTTATGCTCTCGCATTGTTTATTTTCTTTGTTTTAGAATTCGTATGCAGGTAATTCCTGTATAGGGTTAAAACCTACATTTGGTATCAGAGCTGTTTTGGCTTCAAGGGGACGCCTTTGTTGCTGAGGGGTTTCGCTCGGGCCTGTGGTAGATCCTGTTCAGTGGGAGATCTGTGAGATCGATTCTAGTGGTGAAAGAAGATGGCGAGCAGTGGAAAGATAGAGATTGAGAAGTTCAATGGTCAGAGTTTTGAGTTGTGGAAACTCAAGATGGAGGATATGTTGGTGGATAAAGATCAATGGATCACGGTAGATCTGGGTACTAAACCAACAGGAGTGACCGATGAAGAATGGAAGAAGTTGGATCGGAAGGCAAAGAGCACAATACGATTGTGTGTCTTAGATTTAATATTGTTGAATGTATCAGGGGAAGCTACGGCGAAGGCTCTATGGGACAAGTTAGGGACTTTGTGCCAATCTAAGTCTTTGGTGAATAAACTATTCCTGCGGAAAAAGCTGTATAACCTGAGGATGAAATATGTAGACTCGGTGAAAAAGCATCTAAATGTGTTTAATACTATGGTAAGTCAATTATCATCTGTTGATATTAAAATTTCAGATGAAGATAAGTGCATCAGTTTGTTGTGTTCTCTACCAGATTCATGGGATAGTCTAGTTATTGCAATAGGTAGCAATGCAACTGCTTTGTAGTTTGATGAAATAGTCTCAACCTTGCTGACGAAGGAGATGAGACGGAAAAATATGGACAACCAGAATGGTGATGCCTTGTCTGTACGAGGACGGTCCCAGAACAGAAACAAAAATAAGTCATCGAGTGGGAGATCTAAATCTAGAGGGAGATCTAAATCTCGAGGAAAACCTACAAAGGTGGTGTGCTGGAAATGCAGAAAGGAAGGGAACTTCAGAAGGGAGTGTAAATCTAAAGCTCCTGATAAGGAAAGGGATCTAATGATGGTGCTTCTGCAGAGGCGAAAACCACCTCAGATGAAGGTGGGGATGTGTACTTGGCTTCTTCAAGTACACATGTAGATCCTGAGGCATGGTTGATTGACTCAGGTGCATCCTTTCACTTCACTCCCCATAGAGAGTGGTTCTGCGAGTATGAGAAATATGATGGTGGTGATGTCTTCTTAGGAGATGATAAGAAGGCTAGAATCATTGGTCGTGGAAAAGTAAAGTTGAAGTTGCAAGGTGGAAGGTTAGAACCCTTCCGGGTGTTCTGCATATTCTTGCGTTGGCGAGAAATCTGATTTCTGTAAGCAAGTTGGATGATGCAGTGTAAAGACAGTGTTCGAGAAGGATACCTGCAAGATGGTTTGAGGAGCACTGGTATTGATGCGGGGAGTTCGGATTGGAGCTTTGTACAAGCTGCAAGGTATCACTGTTGTTGACGTGTGCAATAGCTCTATGGTTCCTGAAAATGGAGCAGAAAATCTAGTGGTTTTTGGAGAGAAGACCATGTTGTGGCATCAAAGGCTTGGACATATTGGAGAGAAGGGCCTTCGAATACTTCATAGTAAAGGTATGAGTAATAGCTCTTTGGATTTGATTTCTGTGAAAATTGTGTATATGGGAAGCAGAATCGGGTGAGTTTCCCCTCTGGTGGTAAGAGGACGAAACATATATTAGAGTTTGTGCACAGTGATGTGTTTGGACCTGTGAAGGTTCCATCACTGGGTAAGTCTGTGTACTATGTATCATTTATAGATGACTTCTCAAGGAATACATGGATATATTTCCTTAAGAAGAAATCTGAGGTCTTTGACAAGTTTAAAGAATTTAAGGCTCTGGTGGAAAATCAGACAGAGAAGAAGATAAAGGTGCTGAGGACAGATAATGGTGGAGAATTCTGCAGCAGGGAATTTGAAGAATTCTGTAAGAAGTTTGGTATAGCACGGCAGAAGACTA